>PVHP010038676.1:0-16745 GCA_004024765.1 Zapus hudsonius | reverse complement strand
GTTTTTTCGAGGTAGGGTCTCGCTCTAGCCCAGGCTGACCTGGAATTCACTCTGTAATCTCAGGGTGGCCTCGAACTCACGGCCATCCTCCTACCTCTACCTCCCAAGTGCTGGGATTAAAGGCGTGCGCCACCACGCCCGGCCTCTATTTTCGGTTTTTATAATTGCTAAATCTAATTTGTTTTAGAAAAAGACTGCCTTTGCTGTTGTATGAAGTAAAGAAAACCAAGAGTAACGTAAAATGAAAAGGAACACAAAAAATTTCTATGAAGGGGTATATTTCACTTGACTCATATTGTGAAATGACTTACCTTGGTGAAGTTTTTGATTCATGGGAGAAATGTGTGATTCTGGGTGATGTGTAGCAAGTTAGAAGTTAGCAAGAATCCTGCTTCAAATGGCAGTGCAAAAAAACAGTTAATTTTTTTAGTTGTAACTGGAATTATAGTTTTATGACCTTATTTTTCAAAAAAGGTATTTATTTGAATTAATACATAACTTATTGGAGTCTTCTACTTATTTGATTGTTTTTTTTCAGGTTATTATGATGTTGCCCAGGCTGACCATCCTGTAGGCTCAGGTGGTGCTCTTGCCTTGGCCTCATGAGTGCATGAGAGTTCAGGTGTTAGCTACTACATGAAATTATATGGTTTTATTTGAAAAAGCAGTATTCAGTAGAATGGGACAGAAGAAACATTTTTTAATATATATATTTATTGACCATAATGAGTTATAATATTTAGTGGGCAAACAATGAGTTGTTATCCCCAATTCTCCAATGTTCCCCCTCCCCATCCCCAATCAGCTGGATATCCTCTTCCGTGGGTCGTCTGGATCAATCCTTGTGGCAGGGGACCATGGATAGCCTAGTACTCAGCCTGGTTTTCCTGGCCCAAGTGTGTTGTTACTGAGGGGTGTCATGCCTCTGGATAGTCTCCCCCACCACGGCTCTCACAATCTTTCCGCCCCCTCTTCCACTCAGTTGTGAGCTTAGGGGGCTTTGTGTTGAAAATTGTTGGTTTCTGTCACCCTGGCTTATCCTGTGTTGATTGAATGTTTCTATAACCTATACACCGAGAGTGAGTATGAGCTATGTATCCCTGAAGTTATTTTGAGTTAAAATTAATACACACGCTTTATATATAATCTGTATTGGCCATGTTTTCAAGGATGATATAAAATATAATTCTTATAGCTTATTTTAAATAAAATTTCTAAACCAGTGTGTATATACCTTTAGTCATTTTTCAATTTTAATAAACTTACAACTAGTCACCACTTTGTTCATGTCCCAATTACACATTCATATCAAAAGCAAATTAGACTCTTCTTTCTTCATTGATTTTAATTTAAAACTTAATTCATTTAGCGCTTCACAAAGTTACATATTGGAAAGTTTGATAGATCCATTTGAATTGTATTATTAAAATGTTTGCATGCATTGTGAATTTGGAGACCGTTCAAGGGTGCTTTACTCTCTTTGTTAGACTTGAGACATTTTATGTGTGGACAATTTACATTGGTACAGAAAGCTCTATTCACCTTTTTCTTGTATGACTATTATCTATAGATAAGTAGAAGGGTATACCCTTATTTGTATTGTTATTATAGAGACTGATACTGTTTGTGATGTTTCTATAGACACACTTTGGAGTCCCTCCCTCTTTCCCTCCCTCCCTCCCTCTACTAGTGGAGATATTTAAGTGGAATATATTTCTTTCTACATGTGGTTCCTTACATCCACTTTGCTTTTTTATTTTCATTTTATAATATTAGTTGTGGTCTTATATTTCTCATGGTAGCATCAGTAAAAGCTATTGAAAAAATTAAATTTTACCTGAGGTAAAATTACCTGTAAAATGCTTTATTCTACTTGATCCAAGATTAATTAGTACTCGTGAGTTTTTCATTATATTTGGTCATATTCTGAGTTATTATATATATTGCCTTACTGGGTTAAACAACATTTCTAGCAGTTTTGCTGCATTTTGGTAATGGTGGGGGTATACACAACATCTCTTCTTCCCCCCACCCTGCTCATTGACATCACTCTTTTGTTTTTTTTTGTTTGTTTTGTTTTTCGAGGTAGGGTCTCACTCTAGCCCAGGCTGACCTGGAATTCACAATGTAGTCTCAGGTTGGCCTTGAACTCATGGATATCCTCCTACCTCTGCCTCCTGAGTGCTGGGATTAAAGGTGTGCGACACCACGCCCGGCTCACTCCTTATATTTATTGTTTCTCTAGGGTTTTTCCCAAGTAGTTCCCAAGGGTGTGATGCATTCCTTCGCCACAAGATGACGCTGATTTCCCCATCAGTACTGAAGAAGTATGGTATTCCCTTTGACAAGGTATATTGGTGGTATGCTTTCACAAATTGATATTTTGTTTATATACATTGTATTATGATGAATTTAACATGCCTTAATGTTTAACATGTCTTTTAGGATATGTACAGAGAAATCCAAGATTATATTCTTTAAAATTCTACCTGAACATTAATTGTATTTTTGGATTTATTTAAATCTATACATTCATAGCTAATATGAGCTAATAGGAAAATATGTATCTTTAAGGCTGAATGATTGATCTATATTGTTAGAATGTGACATCATGTTTAGAAACTCAGAGTCCCCTCCCCTCCAAAAAACAAAAAACATTATTAACTGAGTACATCAAGAATCTGGAAAAAATAGGAAACATTTTAATTGTATTGGCAATTTTATGTTTTATTACTTAAGAGCATTGCATGTCTTCAACCTTACAGATCACCCAGGAGGCTGGGGAATTTATGATCACTTTTCCATATGGCTACCATGCTGGATTCAATCACGGTTTCAACTGTGCTGAATCTACAAATTTTGCGACGGTCAGATGGATTGACTATGGAAAAGTTGCTAAATTGGTAAGTTATTCCTTAAGGCATAAAATTTTTGTTTCCTTGTTACTGTATGGTGGGAAACCTAAGATCATGTATAGCATTTTTTTCTATCACCCTGTATGTCTCTCAACTCATTTATGTCAGACTAGACATATTTACATAGCTACCATATTTTTCGTTTAGAGATTAATATGAAATAATTTTCCCTAGTAAGTAATTTTATGAAGTGGATACTTGTGTTCTCTCTTAACGGTACCAGTTGGGTTTCCTACAGTATTTTCTAATGGCTGCATGGGCAACAGATTTATATCTTTTCTTATTAGAGTTTAGTTCATGGCTTGGTTTGTTTGATGGGTTTTTGAGTCAGAGTCTCACTTTAGCCCATCTTGACGTGAAACTCACTGTGGACCTGAGACTGGTCTTGGCTCGAGACTATTCTCCTTCCTCAGCCTCTCTAGTGTTAGGATTATAGACCATGTCTGGTCCTCAGCCCGTGCTTAGATAGCAATGGCTTATAGAGGGAAGTAACGGATTAAAATTGTAGCAATTTTGACTAGGTGAGAATGGTAAGAAGAAATTATTAAAATTGCCCTTAGGGGAAATGAATTTCTCATAAGTAATAATGTAGTAAATGTTTAAAAGTATATTTTCCTTCTAAATTTGCTATAAAATTTTGCATCTCTTGCTTAGTATAGCTAATTTGTTCACATACTGTGTAATTTTCATATACAAGTTACAATTTCTATTAAATTTAATTGCTTTCCCCTGGTGTTGTTAAACAGAGGGCATCTTCAAAGTAATTGATGGTAGTTTCTGTTGGAGTTGCTTCCTTTCCCTGTGGCATTTAAGTAGAAGCAGCAGGCTGATCGAGAGCAGCTTCTTAAAGAATCTGTATATTATGGAGTATAGACTCACTGAGAAATGACAAAGCTAGTGTGGCCTTATCTTGGCTCCTATATAGAATTAGTGAATGTCATTCTACATTGATAAAACCTGTATGTGAAACCATTGTGTGAACTTAGATATGTATTTTTTTTGTTTTGTTTTGTTTTTTCGAGGTAGGGTCTCTCTCTAGTCCAGGCTGACCTGGAATTCACTCTGTAGTCTCAGGTTGGCCTTCATCTCATGGTGATCCTCCTACCTCTGCCTCCCGAGTGCTGGGATTAAAGGCATGCACCACCATGCCTGGCTGTGAACTTAGATATGTAATCAATGGATTAATTTGTAGGTGCATAATTTATTAAAATCAATAAAGTAAAATTAAGAAATCATAAGGGGGAGGGGAGAATCAGAGAATTGGAGATAACAACTCATTGTTTGCCCACTAAATAATGTCACTCGGGCTGAAGAGATGGCTTAGCAGTTAAGGCGTTTGCCTGCAACGCAGAAGGACCAGAATTCGACTCCCTAGTGCCCATATAAAGCCAGATGCACACGAGGGTGCATGTGTCTGGAGTTCATTTGCAGTGGCTGGAGGCCCTAGTGCGCCCATTCTCTCTATGTGTCTGCCTCTTTCTCTCTCTCTCAAATAAATAAAATATTTAAAAATAAAAATAAAAAAAATAATGTCACTCATTATGGACAATAAAAATCATAGCTCTTTGGTAAGTGAACATTTGAATAAATTGACTTAGAAGACTGTCCCTGTTATTTAGATGACCTTTTCTAGCTTGAGTAATTTATCGAAAAATTTTTGTTATAATTTATATTTATAAGGGGTAATTTAGAAAGGAATAGAACTGAATTGGTTCTCATTATGGCCCTATACATTATAATGTATAATAAACTCCTGTAAGCAAACCCTTGCCAATGCTCCTGTAAGCAACCCTAATGAAACTTATATCAGGTAATGTTGAAGGTGACTAGTTGTAAAGAGGAAGGAGATAGCAGAAGTGGGAGGGGGGACAAAAGAGCGTAACATGGGGAGGGCATTAAATATGATCAAAATGTATTTTATATGCATGCTATAATGAAACCCATTATATAATTAATACATGTTAATTAAAACACTAAAAATAATCTATGAAAGCATGAAATTCAGCATTTGTGCTTTTTGCCAGAAGTGAAATGTTTGCTTCTTCAAACAGCATTATAGTCAGATGGGTAGAAGAAGATTTGGTTTGCATGTTTAAATTTGATAGAATATGTAAGCTTTTTCAGCTCTTAAGAGTCACCAGAACAATGACTTGGTGCTTGTAGGGTTTAGGACTTGTTTTATTAATTGCCATAGGACATTTCCCCCTAAAAGAGAGACAGGAACATTGAGGTGTGACAGGAACATTTTTGTGTGAACATAATGGGAATTGTGTTATCATTGAGGAGAGGTGGGTGGTGGTTTTCTTTCAAAATTTATCTGACAGAGCCCATCTCAGTTGATGTGCTTGGAATGGAGTCTGTGGCTGAGGAGATTGCTCAGTGGTAAAAGGCACTTGCTCTGCAAGCATGCAGACTGGAGTTTGGATGTGCAGCACCTATGTAAAGTGGCACACAACCATCTGTGTTCCCAATGTGTTCTCAGTAATGGGAGGCAGAGTCAGGAGAATCCCTAGCTCATGAGCCAGCTAGTCTGGCCTTCTTAGTGACAAATAACTGTAAGAGAGACTCTGTCTGAGACAAGGTAAAAGGAGGGGACCAAGACCTTGAGGTAATCTTCTGACCTTCACATGAGTGCCATGGCACACATCTACCCATACACACAAATTAATTAAAAACAAGAAAAAAAAAATGGAAACCAGTGCCCAACTTTCCTTTTCTGGTTAGATCAGTTGGCCAGGTGATGCTTCTCTGATAGTACTTTAGTTTTCTCTTGCTGTTGCAGCAAAGTCCCTTGAACTTGGTGGATAAATTACCATTTATTTATGCTCTCATTGTTCAGTAGATTAAAGGCTCAGCTTTGGACTTAACAGTAAAAAATCCAGGTGTTTAGGAAGGCTGCATTTGTTATTGGAAATTCTGTCTATGGGAAGAATCTCCTTTTTTAGTTCTTTCTATTGCTTTCTAAATTCACTTTCTTAAAGTTGCAGGCCTCACTCGAGTTCTTATATTATTAATTCCCTACATTTCAAAACAGTCTTCAAAATTCCATTTTTTTTCCTTCATGTAAGAGAGCATTTACAGATTTCAGGGTTTTGCCTCAGAATATCTGTTGCAGGTTGAGGGAGTCAAAGCATTTACCTGCCATTGAGAATATCATTTAATAAATGATAAGGGAATAATTGAGTGAAATAACCAGTGTTATTTTATAGATAAACAGGAACCTTAAATTGTAACAAATAGTTTTTAATATTGCATTAAAACAGCTTGGTCCTTCTTCAGTTACACCCTTGATAATATCATGGCTACTCTGTGTTAATAATTTCTCTTAAAGTGTGCCATCATGATTTTTTCTTTGAGATTTTGGTAGTGTTTAATCTTCATATTAGTGATGACCAAATCTGACTGTTTATTTGACTTTATGAATTTAGCCTTTGGCCATTTGAAAAATTATAATGCAATGTGCTGATTAATTAAGAATTGGACTAGTATGTGGGCATTATGGATGCCCATGTTTTTATTTTTTACTTTTTGCCTTCTAAATGGTAAGAAAAAGTCATGATTTACAGATAATAATGCATTAGCTTTTTATAATTATAAAATACTGGCACTTTCACAGTTGAGGCATGAGGTTGGGGAATTTCACATGGAATTGAGTGTGTAACAAGTATGTGTGAGATGCAACACAGTTGATGAATCAAATGAGGTGCAGCAGGTAAGGTTTGCACACATTACACATATGTAAATCATTCATGTATTCAGCATGAAGCATAATTTTACACATTATAACCCTGTATTTCTAATTTGATGTCTAAGAAAAGAACTGTTACAAAAGGCTCATTTTAATTGAAATAACAAAATTTTATTTTGGGACATATAACCATTTTCTCTGCTGTTCTTCACTCATGTCAGTAGATTTTGGTCGCTAGACAGCTGTTCTGACTATTGGAACATAATGAGAGCAAGCTCCATTTAGTGCAGAACTACTTTCAAATCTACAGATTACTGGAGGTTTGATATTTTTTAACTAAATCATTTTATTTGAGGTTATCTCAGTCTCTGTTTCTGAGTCTTTGAATATAGATGGTCTTTTAACATAGCATTCATTCAAAGAGCTAATTTCTCATAAACTTTGGTGTGGGTTTTGTAGCAGATTCAGAGGAAAATAGGCAGAGATGGGTGTGACGGAGATATATATTTCTTACCCATTGTATTGGCTTGATTTGACAATCCCTATTTCTAAAAATCTTCATTGTTCCATATTATATCCTCGATCTTATTCTAGGTTTCACTCTCCTCAGTAAGCACCACACAACTCTCCTTTGCTGTGGCCTTAATTATATATATCATAGCTAAATCCATAGAAAGGTGCTAAATCCATAGAAAGGCCATACTGACTTACCTAAGAAGGCATTTATGTTGTTTTTAGTATTTCTCTACAGTATGAGTGTCACAGAAAAATAGGTAGGGTGGCTTAGTTTCCCTTGCTGAGGCAGGGCTCATGTTCAGGATTGCTCAGAGTCCTTTCTCTACAACAGGTACTGTGTGGCACATTTTTATAAGGTGGACACATTTTCTTTGTCGTCTCTGTTTTTCAGCCTTACTGAAGAACAGGACTTTTAGTAACCTAGGTGCAGAGGTCTAGTGCTAGCAGAACACTACACTAGTGTGGTTACGAATTTTAGGAGTATTTACCACAACAGAGTAATATGAATAGAATGTATATTAGAAGACAATATAGTAAACAAAGTCTAACATCTGTTCATACTTGACCTGCCTTCAGTTCTGGGAGCTCTTTTCTTCCTTCAGTTGGGAAATGGAGCTGCTACAGTGGTGCTCACAGGTCTGTCTCTTGGCTAGGCTGGATCACAGAGCTGGCCTGTGGGTTGTATTTCATTTTTCCATGTAGTGGGATGAAGTGCAGTTGTTTTGATGCTGGACTTGATGTATCTGTTTGCCACTGCATTCATTAGCTTCACATCAAAAAACCGACAGGCTGTTAAATGAAACTTTGGCTTAGATTTTCAGCTTGACTGTGAAGACATTTGTGAAGGTATTTTGTTTTTGTGTTGCAGCAGCCTCAAGCACTGTGATTGTCTCAAGGGGTAGAAAAGTTATTTATTCTACTGATGTTCTTGGGTAGAAAAGAATCATTGTCTTGGGGATAGTCATATCTTACAACACCATCAGAAGCTGTATATTATAGTGTACAGAGTGAGAGAGTTACTATGACAGGCTAAGTGGTGGTATCTTCCTAGGAGAAAAGGTATACTGATTCGAAAAGGATAATTTTGTTTTTTCGGGGCAGGGTCTCACTATAGCCCAGGCTGACCTGGAATTCATTATGTAGTCTCAGGGTGACCTTGAACTCATGGCATTTCTCCTACCTCTGCCTCCCAAGTGCTTTTATTTTTCACTTATTTTGAAGGCAAAATCATATTAGCATGTCAGAAAGTTGAAAAATTAAATATCTGACCTGGGACTGTTTGCTACAAACTTCAGGATCACCCAGATATTAAAATTAGTTTAAAAGATGATAGAAACTTTATTTAATTTTATTTAGTTGAAAGCAGAGAGAGAGAGAGAGAGGGAGGATGGGCATACAGTTCTTGGCTCTCTAATTATGAGTATCTGATATGGCTTGCATTATGAATTTTATGAGTGCCATATCTCCTGTATTTTGTGCTTTTTTGTTTTGTGTATGTGTGGTATGGATGCACATGTGTGTATGTGTGCATATGTGTGTACACGTGGAGGTGATGCGAGTTGTCTTCCTTGATTGCTCTCTCTCAGTTGAGCTCAGAGCTCATCTAGTCAGGTAGTCTAGCTGGCCATCCTGCTGGAGCTGGAGGTTGGGGAGGAATTTCTTATCTTGGCTTTCCAGGCACTGGAAATCTTCAGAATACAGCTAGCTCTCCTGTAAAATAGAGAGGAAGTTACTGAGATTTTCCATATATAATCTGTTCCCTCACATGCACAGCCCCCCACTAGAGTGTCACTTCTTTCTACAAGGAATGTACCTACAGTGTCATAGCATCACAAAAATTATGGTATACTTTGAGGTCACCCTTGATGTTACACATTCTGTGGGTTTGTACAAATGTATATACCTGTATATAATGTGTTTCCATAGAGCAGTTTCAGTGTTCTAAAAATCTGTGCCATTTTTGGCAGGTTTGTGTGTGTGTGTGTGTGTGTGTATGTGAGTGATAGGACCTATGTTGTGTTTAAAAAAATATATCAATGCAGTGCAATTTGTTTTGAGTGGAGATTATGTCTAGCAGCTGCTCTCAGTGTTATGGAACATGGAAATTATAAATCCTTGGGCCTTATCCAAATATTCAGGATTTCAGTCTCTGGGTATAAGATACTAGCTTTCAAAAATCTCTCTAAATGACCTTGGTGGAAGTGTTGATTATGATATTAAAATGGTGATTCTTATTTGAATTGCATAGAATGCAAGGGGGAAGAGTGCCTAATCAGGAGGTATGCATGCCACTGACTAGTGTTTTATTTTCTACTAGCAGTTATTATTTGTTGATTTATTTTTGCTTTATGACCTACTTGCTAGTTATTTAACTTTTTGTGACATGCTGGCTTAAATCCTTGTCCCTATGTGTCAAATCTTACACGACCCAGCCATTGGTTGTGAGTTGTTCCCCGGGCATAGCATATGTCTAAAAAAAACTATATGTATGTAGTGATACCTTCAATAAAAAGCTAGTTTCAGGAAGAGGAAGATTGAGGATAGGATCAATATTCTCTGGTCTAGTCAAGATTTTTTTTCCTTAGTCGCTTAATGATTTCTGAAATTTTTATTTGTTATTTATTTATTTATTTGAGAGATAGAGACATAGAGAAAGAAGACACAGTGAGTATGTGACCGCCAGGCTCTTCTGCCACTCTATACAAACCTGGAACTCATTTGCCATTTTATGCGTCTGGCTTTATGTGGGTATTGGAGAATTAAACTCAGGCCGTCTGACTTTGCAGGCAAATGAATTAACCACTGAGCCATCTTTACAGCCCTCATGTTTTTGATTTCTGTAGTGAGAATATATTTATTCATTTAATTTCCTGTGTGTGGTTAATGTGTGTGTGTGCACTCGTGCATGTGTATAGAAGTGTTTTATTCACTTGCTCTACTCCTTATTATTATTTTTTCTTTTTATTATTATTATCATCATCCATAATGAGATAAATTTAAAGAACAAATAATGAGTTCTTATCCCCATTTCCCCACCAGTGCTGTTGCAGGGTGAGCTGGGGGTTAGAATTTAGATAATGTCCAGCAAAATTCTAATGCACCCTAAAATTTTAGGAGTACCCGGATTCTTGTCTACAAAGTTAAAAAATTAAAATCATAGACAACCAGATAGTAAGGTTTAGTGGGAGACTTGATTATTTAAGGGAACATAGGGAATTACAGAGTTTTCCAGCCACCAGTGTGGGGAGAAAACCTGGAGAGTTTAACTGAATTTATGTTGTTTAGAGAAGGAGAGGTTCATGTGGGAAGAATCTGAAGACTTCCCCCACCCCAACCATTAGCTGGGATGGGGTAGGCCTTATCTTTCTAAGGCCAGGAGATTCAGAGGTCCTTCAGCTAGCTTGCCATGTGGGGAAGAGAGGGCAGATTAATTGTTCAGTCAGTATTTCCTGCCCTAGGTGGGCAGGGAGACCATTGATTGGTTCATATCTGACCAATAAATAAGTCTTAGCGCCTAGGTTTGGGTTCTGGCTAGAGACACCTCTCACTCAAGGGGCAGGTGTCTATAGAGCTGCCTGACCCGTCACAGTGCCCCTCTTCTCCATCTCCAATCAGCTGGATATCCTCCTCTGTGGGCAGTCTGGATCAGTCCATGGGGGTAGAGGATTATGGATATCCTTGGAGCCAACACAATTCCACCTTAGTGTGATGTTACTGAGGGGGGTGATGTCCCTGGGAGTTCTCCTCCTCCATGGCTCTTACAATCTTTCCACACCCTCTTCTGCTCAGTTCCCTGAGTCATGATGGATGAGTATTAAGGTACTGCCCTCATTTTTGATTATGTTAAATAAAGCATGGCAACCAAAGTCACTATTGTTTCCTTTAAGATACTTTTCTGTGCTTTTGGAACAAGAGCGTAAACTATCCAGTTGCATGCCTCCTTCCTTTTGTCTGGCTATATATAATGCAGGTTGGACTCAAACTGATCATTCTGCCTCAGCCTCCGAAGAGGTGGAATTACACAGGTCTTTGTCATGTTACCTGGCTTTACAGATTTGAAGCATTGCTTAATTGGTCATTTTCTGTGACCTCTTTGATATTCACTGAGTTAGTTCAGTGATATGAATTAGACTTTAACCTGTGGACTAACAATTTTTGCTCCTTTTGTTAGAGCAAGGTCATTGAAAAGGGTAAGGAATACCCTTTTCTGTCTCCTCAGAACATATCCTGTGAATTCCTTCAGTGGCTTATGGATAATGCAATGTTCCACTTTTAGAAGCCTGATGGTAAAAGCTGAGCTGGGTTTTGCTACTTAAAGTATCATAGAGATAAAGGAGCATGTAAACAAACTTATGAGTAATCATTATTGTTTAAACAGTTCTATATCTTTGTAATTAGAGAAATCAGTATTAGCCAATCACCATGAGTTTAGGGACACCCTGAGTTTACCGAGTGAATTCCCAGAAGAAAAGCCATCTCTCCTTAGCACATTGGTGTCTGTCTCCATTGACATTACATGTGTTACCTGACTTGCTGTGGTGATAGGTCTCTTGTTTTTCTCGCCACTTTCTCATAGGTTTGCTTTGGGCCCTATATGATAGGTTAGGGGTGGTTCATCTCCTGAGTGGATGTCAGCCATCATCCCATGTCTTGGTGGAATTTCTGTTGTCCTCAGTTCTCACTGCCTTCTGAAAAATACAAACAGAATCTTCATTGGCGAGTGAGATCAGTATAGGTAAAAGACAAATGTTGCTTATTTGGCCGGATTCTAATTGGTGTAGCCTTTCTGTAGATCTCTGATAGTGGGAATTTCCTCTTGAAGCCCTGGTTCTTGGTCCCCATAAGATTTTGCCATGGATCCCAAAAATGGGGTCTTACCCTTGCCTGGAGTGGGTATTTGAGAGCTTTGACAATAGCCTATCTCTTTGATCAACAGCTCAGTGTGAGAAGTAACCAATGACTGGGACAGGGATTTGCAGACCTGAGCAATTTTTCTTGGGGTTAGGCTTTTCCATTCTATTCATGGCCCCCTTGTGCACAGCTTCCTCAAGAGCTTACTGTATGCCTGGAAGAAGTAGCTGTTGGAGGCATTAGCAGAAGGAAGGGGGTGCAGAGCCAGGGGCTGGCCCGTGGATGGACCTGCCTGCCAGGGAGATATGGGTGGTGGTAGGTGCAAGCGAAAAGGAGTGGTCACAAAGCTGGGACCTACCTGTCCAGGGGAGTTAGGTCCTCGTACCTCTTGGGGTGGCTCTGCTCTCACCCAAGCTGGCTCCCTTCCTCCCTCTGTAGGGCTGTGGTCTGGCTGGGTCCATTAGTCTGCTGTGCTGGACGCTGGTGGCTCTGGGTGCTGGTTGGTGGCTCCCTGGAATCCTCTCTCTGGAGGGCACTTACTGGCTGGCCGCAGGTGTGTCTCCTTTGTGCTTAGAGAGCTCTGGCAGCTGCTCTGTCCCTTGTTGCTAAGGCAGCTTCCTGGCTTAGAGCTCCTCCCAGCAGACACTGCTGCCACTGGCTGTGACCACTGGGAACCTTTATTTTTGAGTCTTTTACAAGTGCACAACACAATCAAAATGGTAAATCTAAGGTCAGAGGTAGTACTGAGAGCGTTAGTAAAACTGTAAGGTTTTAATATTTTGGTAATTATAGGAATGGAAAAGCTTTGTTTTTTCTCCAACTGTAATTTATCTCCACTCACTGGTTGCTGTCCTTAGGTCCATGGCTGTGGTTATGAGAGCAGATGTCTTGATGTGGGAGGAAAGCAGAGGACAGGGCTTAGAGAATTCTGACCGTGCCCTTTGATTGACTTGGGCAGGGTGTGTGAAACATGTCTATAGTCTTTGCAGATCACCAATCTGAATGTGTTATGCCCGTGTTCTGTAGACCATCAACTGGTAATGCTGTGTATTAAGTATAGATGTTTGATTATATAAATACCAGTAGTCAGTAGTGACTGAAAAATCATCAGACGGGTCTTTGCCACTTTCAAATGTTGCAGAGATGACTTGTATTAAATGCTATGTCCAAAATGATATTTACATATGAAATTAAACAAAAACATGTTTGTACTTGTATTAATATGACACTCCTTGTAAAACATTTAATTGGGTATCTAAATCCTACATTAGAACCCAATTTTATGTGTTATATATCTTATAGGAAATACAGGGAAAGGCTGGGAAAATGGCTTAGTTGGTAGAGTACTACCTTGCACTTTTATTCAGTTCCCAGCACAATTGAGAAACCTGGTGGTGGGGCACTCATGCTTATAACTCAGGACTCAGGAAGTAGCATGAAGAGGATTAAGAGTTAAAGGCTAGCCTGAGCTCTTCAGAGCAAGCTCAAGAAGAGTTTGGGAAACTTAGTTTTGAAACCCTGTTTCAAAATGAAAAGAAAAATGAGGGCTATGAAAATAGCACAGTGGTAGAACATTTGCTTATTAACAGGAACTGATTCTTCTTTTCTGTTCTCAATATCACCATTAAAAAAGTGTATGTGTGATATGTGTTTAGTGTTGGAAAAATGGAGATACAAAGATCCACTGTGTAGAAACTGATAGATGACATGTCTGATATTTTTACAAGAGCAACATTTGAGTAGTTGCTTACTGTAGAAAAGTATGATTTGGATACAACTGTTCTGGATTTCAGCTTGTTTGCCTTATTTGGCTTAGGAGTTCATTTCTAAAAGAATGGTGGAGGCTGGAGAGATGGCTCAGTGGTTAAGTTACTTTCCTGTGGAACCTAACAACCTGAGTTTGATACCCTAGTACCCGGAATTCCAGATGCACAAAGGGGCACATGAATCAGGAGTTGTTTGCAGCCATTAGAGACTCTGGCACACCCATTCTTTCTCTGTCTCTTTGTCTCTCTCTGCTTGCAAATAAATAACAATACTAAAAAAGACTGGTGATTTCTAATAGGTTCCTTTAAAAGTACTTAGCATTTTGTCAGGGATTGTTTACTGAGACTGTTACTTTTTTCTGAATTTATTTTTGGCTTGTTTTCTCTTTCACCTAATGTGTGTGTCATTCAAACTTATTTTTCCTTTGAGATTCATGTGTTTTGAATCATATTTGAGGTTTGGCTTTGGTTTTATGGTGACTTAAAATTGATGGATTCCACTTTTTGAGAAATTTGTTTTATTTTTATGTGTTTAAAAGCACATGTTTTTAGTCTTGAGTAGAAGGTTAGTAGGGAACTGTGATTGGCAGGCATTGAGGTGGAAAAGTTGTTGATGGCCTCCTTAAGGTCTTCTGAGTTTCCCTTCTTGGAATTGTTAGAGAGCAGGCACCAGAGACAGGTTTTTGCAAGCTAGGAAATTGCATGGGAGAAAGGCTTCATTTCACTCCTGCAAATTACTCCGTGAGCTCAGTTAAGAAAGTATGGCTGATGGATGGTGGCTGTTTCATAGAGCAAGTGCATGATTTTTTGTGTACAGATAAGTAGGTCTAAGTGGATGTTTGACCTTAGTTCTCAGAACGTACTTCCTGAGGCTGTGGGCAAGAGCTTCTAGCAAGTAGTTGTGCCTTTCAATTTGTGTACTTTAGTTTTCTTATTGTTCATCTGAGAATACCTGTAAAATGTATCATGTGACAGCTACATGAGACAATGTAAATGTAAATAAGTAGAGAAAGCAGTTGTAGAGAGATAATAGCTACAAAGGATCAAAATAACAATGAAAGAAATATAGAAGTTTATTCTCTGGGACTTTTCATTTTTTTATTTTTATTACCAAATTAAGATTCTTGTATCATCAAATTTATGAGTAGCTTAAGAACACTTAGGACATGTATATCAGATGTGTTGCTGTAAGCCACTCATGATCCAAATATGCCAAAACTTTGAAGTCATCACTTCAGACCCTGACTTTGTCCCATTTAACACTTTAGCAAAGCACAATACCAGGAAACCCTAGCCAGATGTCTAAAGCATACTTTATCACAAACTTGGACTGGAGATATGTCCAGAATTTCAAATCACTTGATTTGTACATTATTCACATGTAGCTTTAAAAATATTTATTTGCTTGAGAGAGGGTGAAAGAGAAAGAGACAGACAGACAGACAGACAGACAGACACACACACACACACACACACACGAGAGAGAGAGAGAGAGAGAGAGAGAGAGAGAGAGAGAGAGAGAGAGAATGAATGAGTTTGTCAAAGCCTCCAGCCACTGCAAACAAACTCCAGACACATGGTAAACTCTGGTCCTTTTTCTTTGCAGGCAAATGCTTTAACCACTAAGCCCTCCAGCCCTACTTTTGATGTTTTGATGTATCTACTCTGCATTATAAGGGCTTAACATTTTATAGTGTAACAGTAAAATTTTGTTGAGATGATCAGATCATTCTAAGTTACATTTGTTGCTTTCAATTACACATCATTTTCTAAATAGGAAGGTACTATTGACTAATTTATAGATATATATTATATTTTTGTTATAATTTTAAAAATAGGTTAGTATATGTTTTTATGAATTCCTTGTTGCCCTGCCCTTCTCTGTGTCCCCATCCTCTCCATTTTCAGAGTTTTTGTGGTCCTAAGAGCCCACTAACAGTCCCCATTTGTTTATCTGTCCTCAAAAGCTAATTAAACAAACATGCAGTAGTAAAAAGTAGAAAGAAATTCAATGTGGCCACATTGGGAAGAGGGCCAAAAATCTAGTGACACCTTGTCACTCCCTCTTAAGGGTCCTGATAAATGGTTTTGATTTAAGTAGATGGCCAGAAGTTTGCCTAAGTTCCAGCCATTATTGTCTTATTACCTGTCTCTCAGGTAATTTGATAGATGTAAATCACTTTCTAGAGATCTTTTTGCTCCCTCTTGTGTAAATTTCCCCTGCCCTTGCTCTTTCAATCTTTCTGCTCCCTCTTGTGCAAATTTCCCTAAGCCATGGTGAGTTCTTTAAACACCATGGTTTAGTTTCCCCCTGCATGAGACTCCTGAGGAAGCTCTTCATCTCTTTGAGGCACATTGTTTGATTAATCATATAGTCAATGGGAAGAGCACCAGTGTTTCCTTAGAATAAATATCTTCATTCCTGTTAGATTGATTGTACCTCTGGCTGGTTCCCTTCCTCTAGGCAGCTTTCCTGCCCTTTCTGATTTATAATTACATATATTCTTCTGAGTAGTGATGGAAAATTTATTAGGTGACTTTACCTCTTTATAAAATCCAATGCAAATTTTTTCCCATATTGTTACTAAAGAAGGTAATCTCTTCAAATTCTGTAGTTGACATTGGCTTTGATCATTTTGGCCTGTGGTGATAAAGGAGTTGACAATAATGTGACATTATTTAGGATTTAAGAGGTGGGTAACTTGCTTCATAAAGCAAGAATCTGGACTTTGAGCCTCTGTGTGGAGACTATACAGCTGGTTTTAGTGTTCTGCTCTTAAGAAACTTCAGAACACAACATTTTTTCCCTCAAGTACATATCAGCTCTCCAAATGAATAAGCATTCTTTTCTTGCACCCTATTCTGTGTCCTGGAAAAAAAGATGGAGTTCTAAGATTCTCAGTGCTGTGTCTCACCACATCTATGCCCCTTCCCATTCTCATTCTTCTCAAGAATGTCGAGTTAACATTTTCTGCAGGCTGCGTTACTGAAACCACTCTTTTTTTTTTT
>PVHP010038675.1:0-16766 GCA_004024765.1 Zapus hudsonius | reverse complement strand
CTAATATATGTCTTGGGGTGTTCCTCCTTTGATCCAATTTGTTTGGGGTCCTCCGTATCTCTTTTGGTTTTACAGGGCTATCTCTTGCCAAGTATGGAAAGTTTTCTTGAATAATTCTGTTGAAAATATTTTCTATGCCCCTTGTTTGGTTTTCTTCTCCTTCCGGGATCCCCATGATCCTGAGATTAGGTCTTTTTATAGTACGAGGGCTACCATTTTTTGCATCAACTATGAAATTCTCATAGCACCTAATCTTGCCTTTATAAGTGGGAGAACTAATATTGATTTCATTTTTAAAAAAAAGAAAAGAAAAAGAAAGAAAACCAAGAATTAGTACTTATTTGAGATTATTTTTTAGGTTACGTAAACCCAAACCCACATTTTTTTCTTCACTTTTTCAAGGTATTTCCACAGAGATATATAAACAGGAGCTCCCCTAAGTGGGTACCCCACTGTGAAACTCCTTTCTGTATGGACAGTCAATGGTCAGCCATTGAGAAAGTGAGATAGTCAAAGAATCAGATTTAGCCTTTAACACTAAATTGTTAAAGTCTATAATAAATTGCTTGCTCAAAAAGCTAATGACTCAGCATATAATCTTCTAATAGTTATACGTCGTTCCTTTAAAAATACATAAATATAGAGTTCCTGTCAGAAGGACCTAACCAGTATTTATATTGGAGTAAGGCTATGCTAGTATAAAAAGTGTCCCATGCCTCATCTGAATTGATGTTGGTACGTTTGACCATAATTAAATAGAAGAGTTTAAAATTATAGTTTTAAAAATCGTAGTATAAATCACACTACATAACTTTCTACAAAATATTTCTAAAAATATAATTAATAACCACATTGTCTTGATTGAGCTATCATTTCTCAGACAGTAAAAATCACCTAATTCATGTGCCTATAATTAGAATCATTGGCTTAAACCACCAAAACCTGACTATTGCAAAAATCATGACCACAGTAACCACCACTGGTCAGTTTCAGCAGAGACCAATATGGCCATTCCTGAAATGCTGAACCCAAAAGCTTCTCTGTGGCTCTCAGACTTGTCACTGCATAGGACTCTGCCACAAGCTCGTCTTTTGGTGCTCTCCATGTAGCAGGTTCCTGCACTCAGGTTGGCTTCTAACACTTAGAGTTGTTCTGGAGCTAGTTCAATGGGAGAGTACTCGCTGATTGTTCATATGGCCTAGATTCATTTCCCAGAGCATGAGTGTCCATACACACACACACACACACACACACACACACACACACACACACACACACACACACCACTACTGAGAGAGATAACTTATTAAAGTATTAAAAGGCAACAGTTCAAGTCATTCACCCACTATTTCACCCACTATTTAATCAGGTTACTTGGAATACAAAGATATTTTAATACTGCTTGTCTTCTGTGGGGTTTGGAATACATACCCTATGGTTAAGGGGAGAATACTGTATGATAAAACATTCACATACTGCATTCCTTCATTAGATTTCTGATGAGAATATTTTTATAACAAAATAAATACTTGACATAAATAAGAAATGCACATTGTATCCCACAATGAAAATGAGGAAAGATTTGTTTTAGCTCACAGTTTCAGAGGTTGTTATTTAAGGTCAGATGGAACCATTGTTTGAGGCCTGAGTTAGAACAAAACTTGGTTGTGGAAGCAGGTGGTATAGTAGACTTACTCACTTTGTATCAGCCAGGGAGAAGAGAGGAATAACATGAAGGGACCAGGGCCAAATTATATCCCTCAAAGACATGCTCCCACCAACACACTTCCTCATACTAACTCTACCTCTAGTCTATTCACATTTTTAATCGGTCCACTGATTAGATCCAAGACTTTGTGATCTAACAATATCTGGAAATATCCTGTCATTTTCTTGTCAGGAAAGGAAACTCACAAGGCCTAAGAAGAGATCAGAAGAGAGAGTGGTGCCTTGAATAAGATGTCCCCCACAAACACATGTGTTTTGAATGCTTGGTTCTTAACTAATAGTAATTTGGGAAGTGGAGCCTTGCTGGAGGAGATGTGTTGTTAGAGATGGGTCTAGCTCCCCTTTGCTAAAAGTTCAGCTTACCCTCAGACAGCTATTTCCACCTGTGACTATTCATGCCATCTTTTCCCTGCCTTCATGGAGCTTCCCTTGAAGACTGTAAACCAAACTCATTACTTTCTTCCTATCTTCTACTTTTGGTCAGGTGCTGTGTCCCTCAATGAGAAGGTAACTACCACAGATAGCTTCTCAGCAGGGAACTGTGCTGCTCCAGATGAAGAATTTAATGTCCCCATCATTTAGCTCATTTTATGTTGCCATCAAATGAAGGGTTTTATGAGCCAAATAATTTTTTTGTGGAGAAAATTTTTGCTTCTCATACCAAGAACTCTTTTATTTATATTTTTTAAGTATAAAGGAAAATGTTTTTGCACTTGTTTGTGTTCTTCTTGGAAAACAGGAGTTTGTTAGTTGCCTTGGTTAATATAAATGTATGGACTATATTTTAAGAAAATTTGCCTGGAGGGATGGTTTAGCAGTTAAAGGTGCTTACTTGTAAAGCCTGTTGGCCCACGACTTGACTCCCCAGTACCCACGTAGAGTCAGATGCACAAAGCACATGCATCAGGAATTTGTTTTCAGCAGCAAGACACCTTGGCATACTCATATTCATTCTCTCTCTCTCTCTCTCTGTCTCTCTCTCTCTCTATCTCTCTTCCCAAACAAAAATTGTTGCACACATTTGTATACTTATGGACCCTTTACAATGTGTTGCTTCATATATTAAATCATCAAATAGTATTAAGGGCCTAAGTGTCCAAAATATGCCAGACAACTGAATAAAACTGGCAAATATACCCCACTGAATGTCATTTTTCATTATTTAAAAGTTATTATTGGGTAAATAAGTATATGTAACCTTAAATTCACTGTAACCTACATTTTGTGCATATTAATCCTTAAAGTTGGGCAGTTATTGCTTGTTATGCTCGGCCAACCCTCCCTCATCCCCAGGGAACCCACCAGGACATCACTAATGCTCCCATGCCAGAGTGTTACCAAGAAAGGGCAATCACAACTATAGGCCATAATCAGGAACAAGACCCTCAGGAATAAAAGTCAGAATCACATTAGAAAACTCCAGGTTCCATCAGAAAGCAAGTTGCCTGGTCGACCACGAAGAGACTAAAAGGGATCTGGGATGGATAGTGAGAGCCTTGAAACCCACTGTGAGGAAGAAGTAGCTGGAGCTATCTAGCTCACCCTGGGCTCACCCCATTGCAGAAGTCCTGGATGGATGGAGTGAATCTCAGTCTGTCGTGCAGTGTGTCTGAATAGGAAGAGAAGGAGCCTGTGGGGGACACTCAGAGCTCTTCCTATGCCTTCTTGGATCCTGTTCATTCTACCATGCTTGGGTATCAACTTTCTTTCAAAGGCCATCATCTAACAATCTTTAGCCAACTGGCCCAGGGGGATCATCGACATTTGCTACAGGCATCTCAGGGAACAGAAAGTGATGGGGAGTTCTTGTTGGATGAAGACAGCACAACACCTTGGGTTTCAGTGAAGTCCCTTTGGTGAGTCTCCACATGCAAGTTCCCCTGAAGAATCAGGCTGATGCCTTCTCCACATATGATTAACTTCATCCCTCCCCAGGTCCTGCTTCTCCAGCACTCTGACAGACTATTTCTCTGATCACTTCCCTAATAAACCAACTGACATCAAAATTGTCTTAAAATATGCTTTGGAACCCAACCTGTCATCTGTGTTAGTTTCACCTTCAGGCATGCTCTTTTTAAAAATATTTTATTTATATTTTTTCAAGCAGAGAGAGAGAAGGAGAGAGAGAGAGAGAGAGAGAGAATGTACCAGGGCCACCACCTTGTGGGTCTGGCTTATGTGGGTACTGGGGAATTGAACCCTGGGGCATTAGGCACTGGAGGCAAGTGCCTTAACCGCCAAGCCATCTCTCCAGCCCTCAGGCATGCTCCTTGGAACCCCTGCATTAATGCTTTTATTTCTATAATGAAATAGATATTGTGGGCTACTTTATAAAGAAAAGAGGTGGAGGTGTGTTTTACTCAGTGTTCTAGAGGCTTAAAGAAATTACAGTAGCATAAGCTGGCTTCTAGTGAGGCCCTTATGACCAAAGGTGTCACAGTGGCTAGAGCAGATGTTGAAGGTGGAGAAATGGGAACCGGGAAATGTTGAGTCCTACAGTCCTTTCTCTGACTATGACCTAAGGACTCTCCATTACCTCTTAAAGGTCCACTACTTCTCATTGCCCCACTGAGGACCATGCTGTCAGCACACTTAAACAATATCCCCACCAATACAAAGCCTTTCTCATTCGGAGGTGGCTTAGGCAGTTCATAGGTCCCCTCAGTGACCCTTAAAAATCACAATATTGCTTTCAAGGAGTCAACCCATAGAGTTTCTCTCTTCCATAATAATTGTAACTGAGGAAATATCTACATTTCTTTGTATATGTTTTAAGTTTCAGGAGAAAAATTAGCTATTTGACTATTAAAAATGGATCTCGTTTTTGCATTTTCTTCTTCATACTTAAATGACGAAAGCCCCAGGATAGGTTTATTTCTCTCTTAGGTTTATCCTCTGAATGAACTCATAATTCTGATGTATCACTCCCACTTCGGTGGTTAGTTTCAGCAGCTCAGTTGGAGCCAGTACTTAGCAAACACACACACAAAATGTACTTTCTCTCTTGGCTTAAAGGTGGGGTGATGGCAATATTGTCCTCCCAGGTTCTGACCTAGTTCATATTCCACGGTATGTGTGTACCCAGAGGATGGAGGGGAGCTGTACCCATGTCCTGTCTGAACTCGCATTGCTGCAAGCTCTGTTCTAATCTGATTTAAGCAGGCCAACTGCCATAGGAAGGGATCATACAGCCATTAGATTTAAAGGAAGTTGTGGCTAGAAGACCAGACAAGCCATCCTGGTCTAATCCCTATTTTTCCAGGAGAAAATTGACACTTGGTGCCAAGTCTGAGATTTGCATCAAGGTGTGCAGACTTGTGGTCCATCTGTTTAATACAGGACTAGATGGTGTCTCTTTCTGTTGAAAGAGGGCCCTTCAAGTTTCTGCCTGAAACACCAGTGGTTTTACCACTCCCTTTATGGGAAAGAGTTGGCAACTTTTCAGTGACTCTCAGTTTGTCTTTTCATGCATCAAGTATCAGTTGGATTTTTCTATTTTATGGCATGCTGACCAGTGAGTGACCTAGTATGGAAAATTCCCAGCAAGGAGTTGGAGACTGAAAGGCCTTCTTCCCTGATGCTATAAAAACTCTGTTTCTAAGGCACTGGAGTTACCTGGATGGCTGTATTCTTATAATTCATATTAACATATTTTATCTTGATGATTAGATATTTCAGAAAAAATATTAGTAAGAAAGTTATAAAATGCATATAAATTGTTTATATTTTTATTTAAGTGAATTGAATTGAAAATGAAATATGAGACTTTAATTTTAGCAAGAATTTAATTAAACAAAATTAGGGTTCAAGAAAGAAAACTTTAATGTATTTCTGGTCATATATCATTTATTGAGTCCTATGCTGGCTTATTTTTTCATGTTAGTTTGGCTAGGTTATGGAGTAGCAAGATATTTGTTTAAGCATTATAATGGGTGTTTCTCTGAAACTGTTTTTGGAGAGATTAAATATTTAAATTAATAGACTGAGTAAAGCAGATTTACTCAATGCAGGTAAAGATCAGTCATTTGAAGGCTTGAATATGACAAAAGACTGGCCCTCCTCAATATGGGGTAATTTCCTTTTCCTTAGATTAGCGCAAAACTGAAACACAAATTCTTCCTGGGTCTCAACCTTTCAGACTGTATATTTGCCAGTATATATATATATATATATATATATATATATATATATATATACAAGCATGTATTATGTGATAGCAGATATTATAAATATGACAAAAAATAAAATGTGTGTTATGTTCCCCATTTTAAAGATGAGATTATACAAGCAAGGTAAGTTTCAATGATTTAACCCAAGACTGTATGGTAGAGACTATGGATAGCCAAGGTTTAAACCCTGGCCTAACTCTTGTCAAAGTCTATGCTCAACATTCCACACTGCCTCCACAAAGCCTCACACTATTCTCTTTCCAGCTTTGGACATTTCTTCCTAATAATGTCTTGTTTGTTTTTTTTTTCACACTCTTGCTTTTATAGTACAATGGAGTAGTCAGAATTGAAATCAGGGCCATGCTGTAGCCCAGAAAGTTGCTCTTGAGACTGACTTATTTCATGTACAGGACAATAGGTATAACTGCTTTATGGAGAGTGAATTGCCATAAGTCTGTACTGACCACAAAGTATGTCTCTGAAGACTGTTTTCCTCCTTAATTACAACACGGATGATGAAGGATTGATCTCCATGCTGACACACTGTGTAAGCAAAGAACATGCATAATTCTAACATCCAGGACTTGCTCTGCTCTTGCTTATAGCTCCTCAAGACCTCTATGGAAGCAACGCAAGGTTTCCATTTGGTAACCAGAACCAAATTGCACATGGATAATTTCCCTAAGTGTACTAAATTACCTTTGACTAACTTGTTAGATCAAAGTTTTTTATAGCAACACACACACACACACACACACTCATACACCTTGCTTCATAACATGAAGGCATTATATATCATCTTGGAAAACAACCCTGGAAGTACAAGTTAGAATATTCCAATCAAGAACACAAGCTGGGAGTGCTAACAAATATATAAGAATCGTGTTGCAGTACTATTTGCCATTCAATCCTCACATAAATTCATATTACAAGTACTTTTCAGGATGGAAAAGGCAGAAGGGGAGTAAACAGCAAAGTTGGTCATTTTAATATGAAATATAAAATAAATATATAATAAATCTACTAGTAGTAGGAGTATAACTGCTGTAGCCACGATGAAAATCACTATGTAAGCCCACAGCAATCTAAAAATAGAACTGCCATGTGACCCAGCTATACTACTTCTAGGTATGTAGTTCAATGACTCTATGTCCCACAAGAGATATTTGCATATTCCTGTTTATTATTATTATACAGTAATCACAATAATCAGGAAATTGAATCACCCTAAATGCCCATCAGTAGATAAGTGTGTAATGAAAATATGGTATTTAAACACAATGGGAACATATTCAGCTATAAAAGTAAATTCGTGACATTTGCAGGAAAATGGATAGAACTGGAGATCATTATTTTAAGTGCAGTAACTTAACTCATACTCAGGAAGGCAAATACTACATGCTTTCTCTCATATGCAAAACCTGCATTTTAATTTTTATATATGTGAGGGGATGAGTATAAGCCATGAAACTAGAAAGGGGAGCATGAGAGAAAAAAGATCTCAAGGTAGAAGAACAAAGAAAAGGGGGGACTGGAGAGATGACTCAGCAGTTAAGGCACTTGCCTGCATGAAGGTACATGGGGTACTTGCACCTGCACACACATATGCAGGTGCTACACTCGTATACTACCATACACACACACACATACACACACACACACACACACACACACACCACAACAGAAAATAAAATAAAATGAGAGGAAAAATATTAGCATAATGTTATATAAAAGATGCAAAGAGTCATATAGCAGTATAAGCAATTTTATCTTACCTGAGTATCTCCATAATTTTCAGTTAACTTTCCCCAATGTTTCCAAACCTAAACAAGTAAAAGTTTACTGATGCCATTAACACAATTTAAGAACTGGGCTATAGCACCAGGTGCAGGAGAGAAGAGCTCAGTCCAGTTACAGTCAGGCTGCACTTGCACCCAGCACTGGCACAAATTCAAATTCTGATTAACCATATGGAACATTGGAGAAAAGGTAGGTCAGGTGCTGTAATATTTCAAGGATAATCACATGTGACCTCCAATTATTAAAAAATGACTTTTAGTATCGATTGCATTTGTTTTTATTTAACTAAACTAAAAACTCATATTAGCTTCAAAGTTGGTACTTTTTAAAAAATATTTTTATTTATTTGCAAACAGAGAGAGAGAGAGAGAGAGAGAGAGAGAGAGAGAGAGAGAGAGAGAGAGAGAAATGGGCACACCAGACCAGGGCCTCCACTGCAAATGAACTCCAGATGCATGCTCCAACCTGGGCATTTGACTTAATGTGGGCACTGGAGAATCTAACTCAGGTTGTCAAGTTTTGCTGGTGAAGTTGGTACTTTTTTAATAAGGAAGAAAATAACTGGAATTTGCCTTGTAGGCAACGTTCTCTAATCCAAGTTCCAACACTCAACCACCAGAGAAGCTGCTGGCTAGTGTCAACATCATAAAGCATCCTGTATGACTAAATTCTCCTCAGAGAGGACGACACTCTGGCGGTCCTCTATGAGTTAGAAGCAATGAATAGAGTGTTTTCTTCATAGTGTGAAGACCTCAGAGGAAATCAACAGCTGATCAGTGGTGTTTACACATATTAGGGGGGTCTGTTGAAGCAGTACACAGTGACAGAAATACAGCTTATCTCTCTGTGTCTCTCTCTCCCTCCATCCTCCCTGCTTTCTCTCTACCTTCTCCCCTTCATTCTCCCCAGAACTGAATCAAAAATTAAGGAAAGAGGTATACAGCTTTCTAAACAAGTCAGATAATGATCACAGAAAAGATGAGTCAAGTACACTTTACAAACTTTACCCCACCTAAGATGTCTACTGCTACACATATGTCCTTTATACTAGATTCAACTTCTTGTAACTTGATGCTTTTTAATTTCTACTAGAGCCCTTTGATTTTTTTCTTTTAGCTTTTGGCTAAGGGACACACTTTTGGTTAGGATTGTTGCTTATAATTCATTTTACTGGTTTTCACACACACAAAGAAAAATATTGAAATATGTCCATCAAACATATCACCATTTAACAAAACCTTGAAATTCAAAGATTTTCCAGAAGTTTTCAGAGTGAAAAATATGATTAAATAGCTTAAAGCCAAGGCAGGATTTCAACAGGCATCTTCATCTTTTTCTTAAGCTGTAAGGCTAGTAAGAAAAACATGATGGGCAATTTCTCAAACTAAAAGACATGTTTTTCAGTAGAAAAAGTCCTTCTTATAAATTAGATTACAGTGACATTTTACTAACATGTGATTCAGTCAGATTTGGAATTCAGTAGATGGCATCTGACTTGAGCCCCATCCAAGAAGTTGGTTCTTGGAAGTAACGCAGGGCTTCCAGGCAGCAGGGTGCAGCCTCACTTAGGGTGGTGGCAGGACAGCGGCCTCCAGGACAGCATGAAAGTGGGGATCAGTTTCCCAAACACTGCTGGCAATGCTAAGGATGCTTCTCGATCTGATGAACATGGATCTTTCAGTGAGCTCTCTCCATAGGACTTTGCAGTCCTTTCTTAGCCATGGAGAGTTTTTGGAAGGCATGGATCACAACCCCCTTCCTGTTTCCAGCATGGCCAGCTGTCAGGGTGGGAAGTAGCTTCCCTCCTTCTCACTTAAAACTGACTTTCATTTGTCTGCTTACATTTCCACCCAAGATGACTGCTTCAGTGGGGGTGGGCAGAGAGTCTTAGTGCTGTGGTCATGAAGAAGAAGAGGGCAGATATTGCTCTTCAGGGTGTCAGTAGATTTTCTCCCATCCTGCCTTCCTTCCTCCTCTCCTCTCTCTCCCATCTGACATTTTCTCTATCTCTGGCCTCCGTCTTTTCTCCCACTCCAATCTATGACAATAAGATTAGAATGTACAACCACCAAAGGAGAACTCAGAGTCATAGAACTAGGCACCCTAAACATATCAACACTCCCAATATCCTTCCAGAAGTCAATAGACAGGGCTGGAGAGCTGGCACAGCAGTTAAGGAGCTTGCTTGTAGACAATCCGAGTTTGATTCCCTAGTACGCACTTAAAGCCAGATTCACAAATTTCAATGCAAACTGCATTAACATTGTAACAAAGGCTTCATATAACATTTATATGAAGCCTTTATATCATGAAGGTATTATAATAAAGGAATTTTATTTCCCCTTCAATTATCCTAAAAGCAAAACCAAGAATACATTAGGCTTCTAGTTTGAATATTTTCCTGAAGACCCAGAGTTAAATCTCTGGTACCCAGCCCAGATGGTAGGCAATGTCCTTTCTGCTTTCTACAGGATGGAAATTTTATTCACAAATACATCATAATAAATTCAACAAGGAAAAGCTGAACAAACTGCCCTTGGATTTTTAGTGCTGCATATTATCTTGGACGTAGTACAGTGATCCCAAAAGCAAGGTAACTCACTGTGGTATGAGAACTTGCTTCTGAAATTGTTGGTTTCCTACTCAAAAGGAAAAAAATCTCAAGTAATATTTAAAGCACAAATAATGAACTCTTCACTAGATCCACATATCAGTTGTCACTCATCATAAGGTCTCTGGAGGAGACAATTTGTCATTAACAAGGGTTGGCAGGGGAACTGTCTCTCATAGGATCACTTTTAGCAAACTGTGGCAAATGGAATAAATTATCTAAAATGATTGTTCTCTCACAAAAAAAGGAGTTTTGAAAGATTCTTGGAGAATTGAGGTAAAGCTAATAATATAAGCAATAAGGGAATGGGGAAGATGGAGAGAGAGATGGAGAGAGAGAGAAGACTCCTCTCTGCCTGGGGGATAAGTTCTTTGTCAAATACCTCATGAGATTTTTTTCACTAGACACAAAAATAAAAGGTTTATTTTAAATATGGATTATATCCAGCAATGTTGGGATGAAACCCTTTCTTAAATATATCAGCTTAAATTAATAGAAAAATCACTTAATGAAAAGTTATCACATTTTAGGAAGTTTTATAATATTAAAATATTGGACTTTTAAAGATATGTAGCATACATATAAATTCTATCACCTTGAAAATTCTAATATTTCTCTGATACATAGCCATGCAGTTATCACATAGAATTTTTGTATTGGGATGCTGGTCTGCTCTACTATGAGAAAGCAGAAAATTATCCAGAAGTTGTTTGTTTTAACAGGTTGGATACTGTGTTCTTATAACCTCTTTTTCTATTTCCTAATCATTCAAATGTTTTACAGGTTGAATATTACCTCCTCTTTCTTTAATTAACACATGATTGATTTGATTTAGGACCCCACTCCCCATTCCCTCCAAGGCACACAAACTGGACTATTTAAAATCAAATGCAAAATATCATATCATTCCACAAGAAATACTTCAATACATAAGTCTAAAAAAGACTTAGCCAGGCATGGTGGCATTCACCTTTAATCGTAGCACTCAGGAGGCAAAGGTAGGAAGATCTACATGAGACTCCATAGTGAATTCCAGGTCAGCCTGGGCTAGAGTGAGACCCTACCTCAAAAAAACAAAGACTTGTTTTAGCATAAGCACAATATCATTATCACATCTAACAGCAGTTAATAAAATTCCTTAATATCAACAAATAGTAAAGTTTCAGAATTCATACATTTAACATGTTTTTTTTGTTTTTGTTTTTTCCATGTTTTTACAGTTACTCCAAACACAATATTTTAAAGCCTATTTATTATACTTGACACTGATTATTTATTTATTTATCAGCATATGAAGAATTAGGGTTCATTATGTTGTTTTTCAAACCCATGTTGTTACTTCCCTTTCCATCTCTTTTCCCCTTCTTCCACCCTTATTTCTCAACCCCACCCACCCACACACATTGTAACCTCCTTTCTGCTTTCACATTACATATTTCCTTTGGTTCCCCCTTCCTTGTTCATCGCTTCTTGTTCCTGTCTCATGGTCTCATATCCTGAGTCATAGTCTAAATTAACTCTCAAACCCCTAGTTGACTTATGTGCAAACATCAAAAGGATTCACATCTGAGGAAGAAGATGTGGATACTGATTTCCATAGTGGCTGCCTTAGTTGACGTTCTCACCCACAGTAAATGAGGATTCCTCTCTTCCCACAACCTTGTCAGCATTTCTTGTCATTAGCTTTCATGACAACAGCCATCTAACTGGGGTGAGATAAAAATCACAAAGTAGTTTTAATTTGCACTTCCCTGATGGCTAAAGTTGCTGAACTTTTTAAATGTCTGTTGGCCATTGTGGTTGTTTGCTTTTTCTTTTGTGAGCTGTTTGTGCATTTCCTTGTTTCATTCATTGATGGGCAGTTTTTGTTTCATTTCCCTTTGGTGTTTAGTTTTTCTAGTTCTTTATGCATTATAGACATCAGTCTCCTATCAGTGGAATTGCTGGCCAAAGATCTCCCTTTCTTCCTATTTGCCCTGTTGATATTTTTTTTGTCATACAGAAACTTTTAATTTCATGTAGTCCCATTTGTTGGTTATTGGGACAACATCCTGTGCTTACTGAAATCCACTCCAGAAAGCTTCCTACAACCTCCAGGGTGTTGCATGTTTGCCTCTCTCTCAATGTTTCTAGTTTTACATTAAGGTCTTTGATCTATTTTGAATTGTTCTTTGTTCAGGGTGAGAGCTGTGGATCTAACTTCATTTTTCTGCAGGTGGAGATGCAGTTTTGCTAGCACCATCTGTTGAATAAGCTTTTTTCCAGTGTCTGTTTTTCATACCTTTGTTGAAAATTAGGTGACTGTAGCTGTAGATTTATTTCTGGTTCCTCTTGATCTATTTGTCTGGTTTTGTGTCAGTACACTGCCTTGTCACTATGGCTTTGTAGTATAATTTAGATTAGGATTTTTTTCCAGCAGTGCTCTTTCTGTTTAGGTTCATTGCAGTCTCACATGGTCTTTTGTATTTTCTTAAACATAGGCTCATTAAGACTCAGGAAGTTCCGAAGCTCTTTAAGGTTCAGGAATTAAACAAGGCTTAGGATGTAAACATCTCACCAGTCTGGGAAGTCCTGAAACTTGATTCCCAAGTCTCCTCCTCAAAGTTATATAAGAAGTATTACTTTCTTGGGAGACTTTCCAACCAGCCGAGTTGCCTGCAAGTCATGCAGCTAGCTTCAGGGATGAAGCTTCCCTGAGTCATCACCTATGCTAGGTTGAGCATTTGGGAAATTAAGCTGGCTTAGAAACATCCATGCTTCTGTAAAGTTACCCTTAACTTATGATGCTTGTGTTACTAATACATGCAACATAAACATTGAACTAAACAAAGCAGTACAAGATCATAAAGAAACAGTCGCTATCTTGGATTGGATCCAGAACAACCTAGTTAAGGGATGTTACATTTATGTTCAAATCCATAAGAAGAACTTGGCAGCCAGGGTAGAGTGCCTCTAAAGTCCCTGAGGAGGGAAGCGGTTTACCAGTGAAAAATTAAGACAGGTCAGGCAGAGCAAGAGCAGAAGGAGAAAGAAAGAAGAGTGCAAAATGAGGCTGGAGAAGCAAACATGGAGAGTTCATAGGACATGTTGACAATGTTTTATGGTGTGGTGGTTTCATACTGGAGAGCCTTGGTGGTGTCAGTGCTAAAGCCTTCACTGTCTCCTTTTCCCTTCCCATAAATATATGCCATCTCTAGCTCCAGCAGAAAGTTCTCTTTCTCTCTCTCTCTCTCTCTCTCTCTCTCTCTCTCTCTCTCTCTCTCTCTCTCTCTCTCTCTCTCTCTCTCTCTCTCTCCTCTCTGTCTTCTACAAAGCATATGGAGATCTTTGTCATGGAGGTCTGAAAAACTCATTTCTTTACAATCCCAAGGAACTCTTGGTTCTTTTCATCCTAGTAGCTTGTTGTGTGGCATTTCCTTATGCAATAACTAAACAAGAGAATATTTCTCAAGTCTTAAATTTAAAAATGTAGTCTCTTTCTGGAAATGGCAAAATCAGGATGCCTAACCAGTGTCTAATATTCTGGTATTTGGAATTCATGAGGATCTTAAAGATTAAAAAGAAAACAGGAATCATAAAATCATGAGGTATCAAAGGCAGCATAGGAATTTTAATTTTATAGTATGAGTGGTGCACTGCCATCTTAAATTAATTTTAATGAAAATGTCACTCTAGAATTTCAAACCTCTGTGTTTCTTCCTCTCTGCCACCTCACTTTTCAAAATAAAATGTTCAGGCTTTCATGACATGCAATCCTATATCCACAAAAACACAACTGATTTTTGTTTGACCTTCTTACAAAAGGAATTTGCTGGCCTACTTTCTTATAATTACCATGTACTTATTCTGTGATTAATGGCCTCCATGTTGACACAAAGTTCATAGTTTATTTAATATTTGTAAGTCTTTCTCTACTGGAAATAAAGATTTCTGTCAAAACAACTTAGAATCTTATTTTGAATTGATTATTGAGGTAAAGCTACATTCATCAGTTAATAGTAAGTCACAGGTAAACCTCATCTAACTGGATTTTTTATTTTTTTACTTTCAAGCAGAGACAGACATGAAGAGAGACAGAAAGATAGACAGAGAGAATGGACGCCAGGGCCTCTAGCCATTACAAGCTCCAGATGCATATGCCCCTTGGTGTACCTGGCTTTATGTGGGTACTGAGGAATTGAACACTAGTGGTTTGACTTTGCAGGCAAGTGCCTTAACCACTTAGCCATCTCTCCAGCACCAACTGTACATTTTGGATGATGCTCCCATTTCCCAAAAATGACTATGTAAATTGATATTGTTGACAAGCTAGTTTTTTATCCATCAGAGATCCCAAAAACACTGCCCCATCACCCCTCACATGCCCTTGGGTACTTTGATTCCTTGACAGGATGTTGGTACACTTCTCACTCCAGACTAAAGATCATTCTTAACACTTCTTAATATGTCTCTGGAAAAGCAGGCTTTGGTGCCCAACTTTTATGAGCTTAAGTTTATTTATGATAATTAAGATTTTCATTGTATATTCAATAAATTCTAGTTGGCAACGACTGAATTGTGTCCCCCATTCATGTAATGTCTAACCTCCGGTACCATAACATATGAACTTTTTGCACAAGAGGGACTTAACAGAAACAATTAAGTTGAAGTGCAGGTGTTTAGGTCTGATAGTCAACATAACTAATATGCTTATAAGAACACACACACAGAAGCTGGTGTGTCCACGTGGGGAGAAGAAGACTAACTACAAAGGGGTGAGACAGGCCAGGAAGATCCCCCACGGCCCTCAGAAGAAACCAGTCCTGTGACAACCTTGATTTCAGCCCGGTGCCCTCTAGAAAATGCATTTTTGTTGTTAAAGTCACTCAGATGCAATGCCTTGTCATGACCACCTTAACAAACTAGCCCATTGGTTTCCAATGAGAAGTCACATTCTAGCTATATATATTTAAGAATAAATACTATAAACTGGCATAAGGGTTGCTAAAATAAGAATCAAAGCCAAATAAAATTTATGACTATTCTATAAATTGACTCACACCAAATCTCAGGACTCTGAAGTAGATGGCATCTGCAAAGCTAGTCACCTTGGCACCATTGACCCTTCTTCCAAAGACACTGAAATAAACTAAGAGCTCTGATACTTCCTCACCACTGCCTAACAATAAAATTGTCATTTATCCCAGTTCCTCTGTTATATACCTTCTTTTGGAGTCCTTTAATCATTCTGTAAACAAACTCCATCTTCATACAAAAGGCTGAGTAAAAACACTCCCATTCAATCTTTCCTTTCTTTTCCATTGTCAACAATAATTAATGTTCCTATTAATGTAATGTGGTTTTAATTTGAGCTTGGGTTGCTAAAGACTAAGAGTAACATCCAAATCAATAAAGCATTAAAGAACTACTATTCCCAAAAACCATAATCTGAGATAAACACCACATGACTCAGTAAATCTACGGAAATGTCTCTTAAAACGCTAATGCCAGCTCACAGTGCCAAGCAAATACCAGCAGGTCAGACTAGAAGCAAGCAATCAAGAAGTCTGTGAACTCAGAAATTTTATTGCGTTATCAGCAAAACAATTTTAACTTGTGTCTTGTTAGCAATGTGAACAGAAATGCATGACCCTTCTCTAACCAAGAAATAAAGGAACAGTAACAAAAGTGTCCATTTGTAATCTTTGTAAAAATACGAGGGGGGAAATAGTATTAAGAGATTACCTAGGATTTTAGGAAAAGTTTACACTGAGTCCATGTGATGATTAATATCTGGTTGTCTACTTGTCAGGATTTAGAATCATGGAAACAAATCACTGGGAATGTCTGTGAGGGATTTTCTAGATTGGGTTAATAGAGGAGGTAAGACTCATCCTCAGTGTGTGTGGCACCATTCCATGGGCTGGGATTCCGGACTGAACGAAAAGAAGAAAGTGAGTGCAAGCGCAGCATTCATTGTGCTCTGCTTACTAACTGCACATACAGTGTACCCTGTTCTTTAATACTCCTGCTGTTGTGTTTCCTTCCATGATTAACCGTAACCTTGAACTATATACTGAAATAAACCCTTCCTCCCTTAACTCATTCCTTGCCAGGTATTCAGTCACAGCAGAGTAAAGTAACTAACACAATAAGTAATCTAGAGATGATATGAAGCCCACAGGAATAAATTTAAATTATCTGTAAATATACCATCATTTTACATAAGGGACTAGAGCATCTGTGGATATTGGTTTCCATGGGGGTAAGGGGTACCTTCTAGAACCTTCTGGAACCACTCCCCCATGAATACCCAGGGACAACTCTATTTGCATTCCCCACTTTTTTGGTTCTGAATTAAGACATTCCATAGCCCTTTCACAAAACCACTAGTTTAGCCATTCACCCAACTTACTGAAATGAAATAAAGAAAAGTGATATCTGTCCAGAGCCCAACCAGAAATTGACAAAAGGAAATA
>PVHP010038674.1:0-16846 GCA_004024765.1 Zapus hudsonius | reverse complement strand
AGGATTTAACAGTTTGAAACTATGACCTCCTCTCAGTGTTAATTTGTAATCTCTGCCTTTAACTTTTCACCTTATTCACTTTATAAAATGTGTTTTTTTAAGTATGTAGCAAACTGCAATAGATGTGAGAAAATTTGGATTTTACAACTATTTCCAGTAGTTCATATAAGCAGGCAAATTGATGTACTTTATCATGCCTACTTTGTCTACAGAAAATAATTCCCAAATATTTTCACTGTGCAGTAGAACATGACAAGAATATTCATCTTAAAAAGTAATTGACCAATTTTAAGTTTTGATTCTTTAACACTTTGACATATTCCTTTGTGTGTATGCATTTCACAGATGTGAACAGAGGCTAACCTAATCGACATAATGCCTAACACATGATTCTATGGCCTATCAAGTTGATAATCAATAACAGCCATCACATTGGTAAATTGATAAGAAAATCTATATAAAATATAAGTGATGAAATTTTAAATTGTCTTAAATCTTCTCGTAGTACATTCTAGCTAATTCTTTCCTGGAATATGTCTAAGGAAGAATGCCATAAGAAGGAATTCTGAAAGAGTAAAACATGATTTTTTGATTAGTTCAATCACACTAAAGTAATCATGCAGGCTGAAGAGATGGCTTAGTGGTTAAGGCATTTGCCTGCAATGCAGAAGGACCTGAGTTCGATTCCCCAGTGCCCATGTAAAGCCAGATGCACAAGAGGGCTGGAGGCCCTGGTGTGCATATTCTCTGTCTCTCTCTGTCTGCCTCTTTCTCTCTCTCTCTCAAATAAATAAATAAAATACTTTAAAAAAATTAAAGTAATCATGCCAAATCTTCACAATCATTTCCAGAAAAGTAAAGCAGAAACAAAAAAATTTAAATCATACTTTCATGGTAGCATTTCACTAAAATTGAACCAGTCACTACAACAAAAGAAATAAGAATAAATGACTAAGCAATATCAGGGGAAAGAAAAGGAACAAAGAGGAGACCGCTGTGGGAACATTACTGATTTGTATTGTGTTCATGTATTATATGAACAGTAAAAAATTTCCAATAAGAATTCACCTGTTTTGCACAGTTATTCCACTCTTAATTGTAGAACAATTAACCCAGTCTTAAATGGGAATTGTGTGGTTGAACTATGTTTTAAATCTTATGAAAAGAGAAAATAGGAGAGAAAATTTTCTGGAAAATATAGCTCTTTGTATAGCAAACAAAGCTTACACCACCAGTTTTAGGTCATATTAACAATCTATAACATGTTGTGATGAAAAAACAAACAAACAAACAAAAACCCTAAAAAGCTCTTTGAACTGTGACCTGACCTTAGCACATTCACCGACAACAATCACAAATCAAAGAGTCAAGCCAACTTTGGTTGAGCATCCAGCATCAATATTCTGTTGTTTGTCATAAAAACAGGTAAAAGCATGAAGAACTCTTTCTACTAAGGAGATTCACAAAATTTGCCATGTAAAATTAATGTAGTATTCTACTTTGAGACACGAGGGTTAAATGGGCTTACACAATGGGAGCCTGGAAAGTCCCACAATAACTGCAAGCTTGGGAAGCTGGATAAACTAGAATTTCTTCAGCTAGTTAGTCAAGGAAGCTGAAAACCTCACATGAGAAACTAATGATGAAGTCCTGTTCTGAGGTTGACGGGCCAGAAGGGCCTTGAAAGATGGTATTAGAAGCCCATATTCAAGAGCGGAAGCAACTTGTCACTTGATGTCCTGCTTAGTGGCAGCAGAAACGAATACCTATGGTTGAGAAGGGTGTTTTGCTACATGGGTGCTCTCCTCTCTTTTTGCTCCATTGAAACCCCAGCATTTTGAATGGCACTGCCTGTTTCAAGTTTATGTTTCCTTCCAAGTTCACTTATTCTTTTACATGTTCATTTCTCTGAACATTATGTCCTTGGTATCATAAGTTTTGATTTTACAAATAGCACATACACACAAGTGCACATACATACATATGTATCTATGTATGTTTTTATGCATGTATGTATGTATGTATATTTATATTTTCCCTTTAAAGGTCTGGTAATAACTTTCCAGTGATTGTTTCTTTACAACATATCCTTTATCTTTTCATCTCTGTAGGACACTGATGTTGATTGCTAAATTTGATTACAGTATTTCCCTGGTCTTAGGAGAGCAGATGCAGTCTTAAGAGGGCATAAAGATGAATAAAAACTGATATAAAATCAGTCATAAAAAGACACCAATAAAAGTTATATAATATTGGTGCAACTTCAGATAAATTAAAAGTAACAAAAGTTTCCAGAAACATGCTTACAAATGAGCATCTATTGCAAGTAGCATAAGATGATCAAGAAGGAGATAGACAATATACTTCCCATAAGGGCAAAAATTGAATAGCATGCCCATAGAGAATAAAAGCAAAAAGCATAATCCTTATGTGCTTTCATAGATTCAAAACAATTTAAGACACACTGCAATAAAAAGATAAAGATAAAAATATAATACAGAGATGATCTCACAGCTTACATATTTTTCTTAAATGGGACAAAATGCAAATTTCTTATAAAAATGCAAACCATTTTGGGAACATACTACAATTAAGTACTTGTATTTACAAACAATTCAAAAACTGTGAATATAATGGGAGGAATTACTGCCAGTACATAACTAATGTAATTCATATGACTGAGATATAAATAATTAAAACAATTGAGTAGCAAGACTTTTAAGAATATGAATAAGTGCATTTTAAATAGCATACCAAATACTATCAATGTAGACAAAGTAGTAAGAGTGTATATTAAAATATAACCGTAAGATGCTAACCCACATAGCTTGCTTTTCAGATTAAACTGGAAAAATGAAAACATTGTGTATGAGCAGACTGGGCAATCAGAGCTCACATGATCTGCAATCAGGTACTCTCACTTTGGAATATTTTAGGGTTTGCCTGCTCAAATGAGATGCCAGTAAATTCTATTCCAACATTGTGATACTTCATAAACCAACATTTTTTTATGAATTTAAAATTTATACAAGTTTACAATGATAGAGTGCAGGCAGTACCTAGGTAGCAGAATTGTTGACATGAGGATTTCATAGGGCACAGCAAAGGAGGACCTGAGAACCCTAAGTATTCTCATGGATAAATGCTAGCAGATATCCTCAGAAATTGCAGACTCCATTGTTAGCAGACTCCAGTAGAAAAAGAAATTCTCTTTCACTATCTCTTTTGAAGTATATATGAAATATAAAAATGGTATGCATTTCAGGTATACAACAGCATTTTGATAGAGGTATACACAGTGAAATGATTGCTTATATAATTACCATTTTTATGATGAGACCATTTAAGATTGACTTTCCATATTACTTCAAAATACCCAATACAGTATTATAAGGTACATGTTGCCTATTAGAAGTACAGAGTTTGTAGAACTTATAAATGTGTTGACACCTTTTAGCAGACTCAAAAGTCTAAAGCACATCCAAAGAAAAAAGAGGTTAGGGAAACCCGACGCCCTTAGATCCCAAGACAGAAGACAGAGCTCACAAGTAATTCCTTAACAAAGACAGACAGAAGTATAGTGAAGAAAAAGAAAAAAAAGGCTTGAATGGGTTTGCTATCTCAGACTAGAAAAGAGAAAAAAAAACAAGAATTAAGAGAATCATACAAATTAGTACTGGGACCTTTGACAATATCAGCATGTGAATTATATAGTATAATTTAGTGTATTATCAGTGTTAAAATTATGATTTCAGTAAGATATGGTCAGGGGTCTATATAAGAAATGTTATTTTCCATATAAGATGTAGTCAACTATGAATGTTATGTCTATACATGGCTGTGAAGAGGAGTTGGTATGGAATCATAATGTTAATAAACCTAGAGGCTGCATACATGCTGTCTTACTCCACACTATGTTTGCTGGTTTTCAGTGTCATTTAGAATTAAAAAAGTAGTAGATCTACACATTCAAATTATTATAGACCTCAGGTTTTTATTAACTTCATTGGCCAATAGAAGAATTAGGAACCAACTTACTTTAGCAAGAAAATATCTACCTGAAATTTGAATCTTTCAATTCTCCTCAGCAAAATGAGATAATATGTTTAGTAAATTGATAACAGATAAAAATGTTCATGGAAAAGAATTTCTTTGCATTGTTGCTGAATGAAGTTCCAGGATGATTCTGAAATTATTACTTGAGTATTTTTCATGCACATATAAAAGAGAAATGTCTATAAATTTTCAGTATAAATGTATATAAACAAAAATTCACAATACATTAATGTCAAAAATAATTGTTATGCGGGGCTGGAGGGATGGCTTAATAGTTAAGGCATTTGCCTACAAAGCAGAAGGACCAGAGTTCGATTCCTCGCTACCCACGTAAAGCCAGAAGCACAAGGTGGTGCATTTTGTCTGGAGTTTGTTTGCAGTGGCTGGAGGCCCTGGAGTGCCCATTCTCTCTTTGTTTCTGCCTCTATCTCTCTGTCTCTCAAAAAATATATATTTTAAAAAATTTGTAATATAATGCAAGGTTATCTATTAATACTAAAATTATTTTAAAACAAAAACATATCAATTAAATGTTAACCAATTAAAGCAAGTAACAATGGAGCATACTCACTATTTTAATAACTCTTTACATGTATTATTAAAGTTATTTTAATAATATTTTATTAGGATTATAGGACATATGAAATTTTCTAATTTTAATTTTGTAGAAATATAACTTAAAATGTTAATTAATTCACATGATAATATAATCAATAGAGCATAGGTTACACACACATCCTTAGACACAGTATCACTATGTACCAATATTCTTATGTTCTGGGTCCCAGACGAATAGGTAGTGAGCGTGTAGATCTTTTGGAATCTATGCTGCCAGTCTTGTAAGCAAAAGCACACACAGCTTTGATTTAGATTTCAATGACTCTTGCACAGGAAATGGCTCTAAACACTACGGTAAGGCCTTCTTGAGGAGCAGGGGGCCTACATTGTAATAAAGGTAATGCTTCCTTCTCAGACACAGGATGAGCATATTTACTTCCAGTCCTTTGCAAGAAATTGAAGTTGATTCAACTCAGGATTCGAAAGCTATAAAATAACTGTGCCAGATGCTTAGGCATTCAGCTGACTTAAATGAGAGTGGAACCTGAGTTAGTAATGGGAATTGGAAGGCGGGAGAGCCAACTGTGCAGTGAGTCCTGATTCCTCGTCTCCAGTCCAGTGGCTCTGGATTTCCTGTCAGCATCCACAACACTGCTGAGGACCTGCAGAAGCATAGGATCCCAGTGAAATTGAAGTTTCTTCCTAAGTGCTTCACTGCATCTATGCTCATGCATGAGCCACAGCGTTTTGTTTCATTACTGGCTATGCTTCTATTTCAAGGTGGACATGTGTGTGTCTGTAACTGAACCACTGAAGCAGGAGGATTGCAAGTTCAAGTTAAGATCAACTCGGGAAACATGGAAGTCTTTGTCTTAAAAATAAAAAAAAAAATCTATTTTTTTCCCTTACTACTTCTCTCCCTGCTACAACCTCTCTTTTTCTGCATTACTGGTTAAAGATATCCAAGCACTGTAAGGTGAAGTTTATTGTCTTAGCCTGTGGAAATAACAGGAAACATTTTATCAAGTGACCATGTTACTATAAAAAGAATGCGATTCTAAGAGGTGTGAGTCAGGGAATCAAGAATCACAGCCTTGTTAAGTCTTTCCTGGTAATTTTTCATTGGTAGAGTGACAGGTAATCAAAGAAAGAAAACTTGCGTTTTGGATTCCAACATTATTTCTTAGTTTGGTATTTTCTGAGCAGTTACAATAAGAGAACATCCAATATGCTTTTTTCAAAATGTTATTTGAAGTAAATGTCAAGACATTTGAACCTTTGACTGACATGGTAATACTTTTAATGACTTATTTTGTATCCATTTAAAAATTATATTTTTGAAATCATATTAATAATTTAACTGGATTTTCCCTCAATTTTTCCCTGAAAAATGGATAGAACACTAATATTGTGATGGTTTGATCCAGGTGTTCCCCACAAATGAATGTGTTCTGAATGCTTGATCCCCAGCTGATGGCAGTTTGGATATTAGAACCCTGTTGGAGCTGTGTAGTTGTGGTGGGTTTATAGGGTTATAAGCCAGTTTCCCCTTGACAGTGTTTGGAACGACTTCCTGCCGCAGTTTGCAGTGCTGTGGTGGAGGTGATGTCCACCCCTCTGCTCATGCCATCATTTACCTTGCCAGGATGGAATCTCCCCTTGAGTTTGTAAGTCTCTACAAGTTGCTTTGGGCTGGGTTCTTTTCTGAGCAGCAACCAAAAAGCTGATTGCAATACATATAAATTAGGAACTTTAATGAAAACTTTAATACAACTAAGGATGCAATTTAGTTTTTAAAGTACTACTTTATTTAATTATATAGAGATTGAAGTCAACAAGAAATAATCTTTTATTTTTAAAAATGAAAAATATTCACAAGCATCCTTCTTACCAGGCATGGAATCAACACACAATAGTTAGTACTTGAGCAATTCTTGCAGAAAATTCATGAAGAGAAAGGTCACACAAATGTGACAGATAAATCATGGGTATAAATGTCTCATCAAAATGTGTTTGATGTTACATTTAAATGATCATGTACACATTGTTTAAAGTTTATAAAATGTTTCCTGTAGATTGAACGCAACTAATTTTTCATAATGATAATACTATTTCAAAATGAGACCAGTTAAATTTAGGGCAGTGCGGCAATAGAATTAAAATTTAAAAGAATCTTACTTCTTAGGAATGACTACACAAAAGAGGAAGTTTTATGTAAAAATCTATGTATAGCTATTATTAAATATACATGAAATTAACAGTAATTTTCTGTTTATGCTATTTTCAATTAAATATTTTAATTTATAATCATAGAGGAAATTGATTTGGATTTCATGGTCAATCACAAAACAATCAAATTAAATAAAACAAGTAACAAATTAGCAAGCTATAACTACTTCGTGTTTAATTAAGAGCAAAAGAACAATTAAAATTAACCAACATCTTCACTTATTTTCTTAAGGAAAGAAGTCTCAGTTTCCATGTGAGATATGCAATGCCCTGCGCATTCCCTCAGCTCCACACCTCTTCCATTTAGAGAGGTCAAATTGTTTATGTGTCCAATTTACCTTTTATTTTTCTTGTGTTTCCACCTGAGGTCTACATTCAAGTCTTCCTTTATCAGTAGAGAGCTGCAATTCCTTGCTGGACGCAAACACTTCGTTCATGCGAGCATGCGGCAGGAGGATTAATTCATAAACTTTAAATAAGACTCCACTAAAATCAGCAATAAGACAAGGGTGTCCACTGTCCCTAATTTTATTCAATATAGTACTGTACATCTTAGCTATAGCAATAAAAGCAAGAGACACAAATCAAAGGGGTATATATGGGAAAGGAAGAGATCAAATCATCATTATTTGAAAATGATTCTTTGCATAAGGCACCCTAAAGACTATGAGAAAACTGTTTGAGCTGATAAACACTTTTAGCAATGTAGCAAAATACAAAAATCAGCACACAGAAATCAGTAGCCTTCCTATATACTAACAACAAACAGGCCTAGAATGAAATCAAGGAAACACTCACATTCACAATTGCCTCAAGAAAAATAAGGTACCTTGGAATAAACCTAATTAAGGAAGTAAAGGATCTCAACAATGAAAACTTTAAAACACTCAAGAGAGAAATGTCAGAATACACTAGGAAATGGAGAGACATCCCATGTACTTGGATTAGAAGAATCAATATTGTGAAAATGTCATCTTACCGAAAGCAAGCTATACATTTAATGCAATTTCCATCAAAATTCCAATGGCATTCTTCACCAAAATAGAAAAAAAAAAACTAAAAAACTAAAATTCGTCTGGAATCACAAAAGTCCTTGAGTAGTCAAAACAATTCTAGGTAACAAAAATAAAGCTGGTGATATCATCATACCTGATAATAAAATACATTACAGAGCCATAGTAACAAAAGCAGCATGGTACTAGCACAAAACCAGACCCATGAACCAGTTGAACAGAATAGAGGACCCTGATGCAAACTCACGCAGTTACAGTCATCTGATTTTTGACAAAAAGTACAAAAGTATTCACTGGAGAAAGGCCAGCCTCTTTAATAAATCATGCTGTGAAAACTGGATATCTATATGTAGAAGGATAGAAATACATCCTTTTCTCCCTCCATGCAAAAGAATCAAGTCCAAATAGATCAAAGACCATCATATCAGACATGAAACTCTGAAGCTTCTAGAGGAAAATGTTGGGGAAACACTTCAACATATTATCATAGGCAAGGACTTTCTGAACATAACTCCAGTTGCCAAGGAAGTAAAATCACTAATGAACAATTGGGAACTCAAGAGAATAAAAAGCTTCTATACAGCAAAAGACACTGAACAGAGCAAAAAGACAACCTACCCAAATGGAGAAACCCTTTGTACATCTGACAGAGGATTAATATCTAGGATTTACAAAGAACTCAAAAAACTAAATAGGAAGAAATCAAACAACCCAATCAAAAAATGGGATACAGAATTAAATAGAGAGTTCTAAAAAGAAGAAACACAAATGGGCTATAAGCATCAAAAAACATATTCTACCTCATTAGCATTCAAGGAAATGCAAATTAAAACTACTCTGTGATTCCATTTCACTCCTGCAAGAATGGCTGCCATCAAGAAAACAAATGACAAAAAATTGAGATTACAAAATTTAAAACATATCCAATAATAATGTTATATCCACATTTGGCTTAGAAGCTTCTTTTTCAGATGGCAGTGACCACTTTGATAATGCAAAAACACCACACTGCTGAGAAAAAAAAATATTGGAGTGTTCTGCACAGGGACACCTTTATCACACTTCCCGAGGCTCAGGGTCTGTTACAGAAGAGGTGGCAGAAAGATTGTAAGAGTCAAAGGAAGGGTAGGACCGCTTACAATGAAAACTTCCAGACACAAAATGGTCTTGATATTCATGACTTTGCAGAGCCTGACAGTACCTCACATGATGGAAGGAAAAGATGATGACACCAAAACATATGAGGACCAGGAACCTGGGCTCCAGGGGGAAACCCCCAACCAGAGACCGACAGAGAGTTTATACCCATTAGAATCTCACCAAATTATCAAAGCATGACTTATATAACCTATATGAATCTCACTCTCCATTGGAGTTTCTGTTTGTATGTTTCAGAAAGCAGTGAGAACCATGGACAACCCAACCCCACCAAGAGGACCTTAGATGCTGCTACCTGTCACCCAGGCAGGAGATGAACCAGCCCTACCTTATGATACAGAGCCCAAACGAATCCTTTGAGGAAGGGGCGAGAAACTGAGTCCCACCTCCACAGAAAGTGAGATAACCAGGGAAAGGATAATGGAGACAGGCACTGAGGATACCCAACACAATCCAAAGCAGAAACCCAGAGACTCTTAAGACCTCAGCAGTAAAACAGACCTCAAACTCACCCACCATAACTCAGGGATCTGAGTGGGAAGAGGGGGCAGAAAGATTGTAAGAGTCTTGGTGGGGGAGAATACTCAGAGCCATTGCCCCACTCAGCAACAACAACAACAACAACAACAACAAAACACACTCACATACACAAAAGCTGTCTACATCTTGTACAATCCATAACCCCCTTTCCCATGGACTGACCTAGCAAGCCCACGGAGGGGGGGGGGGGCCAGAGGGTTGGGGACAGGGAAGAGGTAAATGGGATTCCATCATAAGACTTGCTCATATGTTGTATCTAATTATTGACAATAAATATGGGTAAAAGTCAAATAAACAAAATAATGATAATAGTAATAATAATAATTAAAATAATAATGCCTTATCAGAAAGAATTTGACAGTTGGACTAGATCAGGAATAATATGAGTATAGTCTTCCAGTTAATTTCTTAGTCTTTTTTTTTTCCAGGCAGGGTTTCACTCTCATCCAGGCTGACAAACTCACTGTGTAGCAAAGGCTTGAACTCATAGCATTTCTGCTACTACATTCTCATAAGCAATGGGTTTGTAGGTATAATCCAGCTGTCAGTTCCTTTCTTATTCCTGGGACAAAATAACCAAAAGCAATTTAGGGAGTGTGATAGTTTGAATAATGTCCCCCAAAAGAATGTATTATAATTGTGTTTATTAAATTGTTAACTGTCTCCAGGCTTCTGGCTGGAGGAAGTGTCACTTTGGCCTAACCTCCTGGGGAGTGGCCCTTTCTAAATTGGAATCAAAATACTAGGGATCTATATGCAAAAGAAAAGCCAAAACCCTGGTATGGAAATTCGTAATTTTGTAAATTACACTATATATATATATATATATATATATATATATATTGGTTTTTCGAGGTAGGGTCTCACTCTAGTCCAGGCTGACCTGGAATTCACTATGTAGTCTCAAGGTGGCCTTAAACTCACAGTGATCCTCCTATCTCTGCCTCCCGAATGCTGGGATTAAAGGGTATGCTAGCACGCCCGGTTTGTAAATTACAGGATTATAGTGTGTTTGCTTGCTTGCTTGCTTCTGGAGCTGCTGTTTTCTCTCTCTGCTTGCTTCTGTGAAAAGGGACCAGCCTTTTTCCTTAACTTCCCCTGGATATGTTAGTTTCAATAAATACTTTCCTAGTCAAATTGTGCCTGGTTTGGAAATTCATTCCAGTGATGTGTGGCTGACTACAACAGGGAAGGAAGTTTATTTTGACTTACAGTTGCACAGAGTAGAGCCCATCATGGTGGGAAAACATGGTACTATCAGTGAGCTTGCCTCACATCATCATCTCAGCAGGGAGGAAGCAGGGGGAACAGCAAGTGGAACCAGGCTCCAAAGAACCTCAAAGCCTGCCACAGTTACCACACTCTTCCAGCAAAGCTCCGCCTTCTAAACCTGTCATATTCTTTAGTCCCGGTGGCTCAGGATGAAGTTTGCAAACACATGAATCTTTGCGAGATATTTTACATTCAATCTTCCACAATGAAGGATATAGTTTACATAATGTTATATTTCTTAGCATTTTGTACTTGAACACTTTCTCCTGTAATTCAAAAAAAGGCTTATCACATGATTTTAGAATTTGTTATGTCCAAATGATATGGTTAATATTGAATGAGAATTTATCAGGCAAAAGTTGAAAATTATTTTTGACTGACAATAATATTTGAGCATGCATTTATACTGCTCTTTCTAAGTGCTTATAAACAAACAAATAATTGATTTTTATATGTAACTGTTGTGATAAAAATACACTCAGTGACAATAATATGGAAAACTACACTTTGTTCTCTCTGATTGTTTAGCACACTATTTATATAACACATTCAACTAAGAATAGGAATAAAACAACACATATAATTAGTGATAACTGGGGTTCAGACAAGTGAAACTGAAAGACAAGGTCCATAAGAGACTACAAATAGTTTAACAGAGTTAAATCAAATTCCATGAATATAATGTGAGGGGAAAGCTCTAGGCATTAAAATGAGGTCTTGATGTTGCATTTACATGGAGAATATTGCAAACCCTCCCAAAGCAATGTCTACTCCCTCACAACTAGAAGACATGGACTGATAATGAATGGCCGAGCTATACAAAATCCTTTAACATCACACATGTAGAAGCAGTGTATGAGGACAAATCAAATGAACAAACTCTTGCTTTAAAGGCCAATGCGGAATGGATAACTTTGTACTGTATAAACAAACATACGTGATGTCAAAGAGGTCCTCTCTTTTTCTTTCTTTTCAAAGATATTATTTATTAATTTATTGAATAAAAAGAGAGAGACAGAAAGTGCATATGGATGCACCCAGGCATCTTGCCACTGCAAATAAACTCCAGTTGCAGGCACTGCTTTGTGCACCTGACTTTACTTAAGTACCAGGGAATTGAACCCAGGCCAGCAAGCTTTGCAAGCAAGTGCCTTTTTAAAATATCTTTATTATGAATAAGTATATACACTGTATTGCAAATCGTGTGAATTTGTCCCCATTTTCCTCCTCTCTGTCCCCCACCCACTGGGGTACTTCCTCTGTTGACATACTGGATCTGTCCATAGAATATGTGGTATGAACTGCACCAGAGGTAGCCATCTTTTCCTTTTTTTCTTTTCCTTTGTGTATTGTTGCTGAGGGGGGCACCCTTCATTGAGTGCTTTCAATAAATTCGATTGAGTTGCCTCAGCTGTATGAAAACCCTGCTCTGCCGATGTAATAAAAGCCTATAGAGTTTGAAACTTTGTCAGTTGTATTTTTCCACTGTATCTTATCACAAGCATATATAATTGATTCACAGTAAAAATACAGGAGACATATAATAAGATTATTTCTACATAGTGAGCAATTGCTGGGAATTTGTTAGAAGTCATCACAAATATTTTCAGTGAAATAAACAAGAATTTGTCCTGAGCCACCTGTTTGGTATAACTTTAGCTTCAGAGGGTGTGCCTTGAATATCCCACTTTCCTGCACACTCAGAAGTTACTATTTTAGAAATGTCAATCAGGGGCCATCCCAGAGAGGCTTAGTTATCATTAGTATGGACTGTTTTAAATAATAGAAAACCAGAAGCTACCTTTTTTTCCAATTCAACATGAACTGGAAATCAAATCTGAAGGTAAAATTTACCAGTAAATCCCCCAAGTATCATGAGAAAAAAAAATGCCTCAATTTTTTGTAATTGAATCAAAAGGTTCATACAATGAGGTGACAGTTGTGGTCCATCAGAATAAGATATAGCATTCCCTAGGAAGATACCCTATATATTAAGGTTCACAAGATAAGTCACAAAAAATGGTTTACTTCTCAGTAACTTGCTGTGGACTTAGAAAGCTTCCATCCAGTCAGTGATCCAGTCTAAAGGAGGCTTCACCATTCTGTAACTAAACCGGCAATAATATATGACCTAAATCTAGCAGCTGAGATAAGAAGGGAAAGTTCAGTATCACTAATTAAACACATCCTCTTTGAAGGGACAGATTTTCTTTGTCCATAGGCAGTACATGATGCCATGTAAGGTAATGTGACCAAAAAAATAATTAGAAGGGAAAACATTGAATATACTGAACTTCAGCTTTTGTGCCTACAGTTGACAAAGACTGGAAGAGATGGGATACTCACCAGAATCCTTCTCAACTTCAGGTGTAAGCATTATTTCTAATTAATTATCTTATTTTTTTCTTTTTCACAGTGTTTGTAATATATATAGCAATTGATTTCTTTTTTAAAAAATATTTTATTTATTCATTTTCTGGCAGAGAGAGAGAGAGAGAGAGAGAGAGAGAGAGAGAGAGAGAGAGAGAGAGAGAGAGAGCACAGGACCACCACCTTGTGGGTCTGGCTTATGTGGGTCCTGGGGAATTGAACCCGGGGCCTTAGGCACTGGAAGCAAGTGCCTTAACCACTGAGCAATTTCTCCAGTCCAGCAATTGATTTCTTCCAACATATATCTATTAATCTGTACATCAGGCATACAAGCATCCATCCAAATAACATTATCTTAAGGAAGTTACTTTAATTAAAAGGTCTAATTTTATACATTGTATAGCCTAGTGTAAATGTAGCATTTGAGATTCCTCTCAGCTCTCAAAAATATTAATTCTAAAATAGTTACATTAATATTTTAATTATATATATGGAGTGAATGAGTGGTTCCCTTAAATGTGAACTAATATTTCAAAAATAATTTTTTTTCTGTGTTATCACTGTTACCTGATAACAGTTCTGGTCAGCTTTATATTACTTGTTTTTTTTTTTTTTTTGAATATTAGCTGTTGGCTATTATGCAATGCTTATCCTACTTGATAATGAAACTCTTAAAGAAATTTGCTTAGGAAGTAAACCATCTACCATACATTCTAAAATCTGCATGCAAAAATTGCTAAAAATGTTTTGAAAATCTAATTTTTAAGTACTTAAAACACAATTTATTATTCTATTTTTGAATTTAGTGATAGGAATTAAATATCAAAAACAATCCTACGTAACACACTCACTGAGTAGAATAATGATCATCTATTATTTTGTTATAGGAACTTGAAGAATTTGAAATGACTACATTTGGAACTCTGGAAGAAAAATCCATTTTCAAATAACAAAATCATACTCACAACAGTAAGATGCATTCATTTACGTAAAAGTAGAAGAACCCCACAAAGCTGCTAATATAGCCTGAGTCATTTCAGCAGTCAGGAAATTCAACAGCTGACTGCTTCACTGGCTCTGCAGTCCAATGGGCAAGGCACGGAGCATGACTCAGACACTCACCTGCTGGCTGCCCGTTGTACCTGAGCATGTGTCTCATGCCTTCCCACTGGTAAGTGATTAACCCCATGCACTAAGTTCATCAGCAGGACTTAAGAAGTTAAAATAATTTAATTGTAAGTGCCCTACATTAACTGCTACCTGATTCCAGCTGTACATCTACTTAAGAGAACCAAACATTCCCAGGTGACAACGGGATACAGGCATGCTGGGTGTATATCATCAGGAGAGAATACGTGTTGCTTGTAGCTCCAAACTCCTTTTAAAGCTATTTATACTAAACATTACAGAATATTGTTCATGTAATGTTTGACAAAACTATAATATGAAATCAGCTATTGGCTCAGGCCTTTATACCTCTCCTATTGAGATTATCTCATCTAGTTGGTATGTTCTGGTTTAACCATTATTGTGGGTATTCTGTATACTGGATGTTATTTATTCAGTATTTCATTTAACTATTTTATTATTTCATTTATCCATCTAACTCAGTAATTTAACTCGTTAACTGAAAAATGTCATTCACATTTGGAAAATAAACAGATACAATACAAAAAGATAAGATAAATAGAAAAAAAAACTTATTTTGTGCTATGCATAATCAAATTTTAAGAGAGAAAAGGATTTAGAAAAAGTAAAGAGAAAAAGTAGTAATGTGTTGTACGTAGTCAGCCACACACAGCAGGCATGAATCTACAAACCAGGCACAGTTACGGGCAGAAGGGATTTATTGAAGTTACAGATTCAGGAAAAGTCCCATAACGCCAAAAGAAGTTGGCTCCCTTTCACAGGTCCAAGCAAAAAAGAAACCCTTCTCCAACACTACACATACACACCCAGCAAACAGGCAGGGGTAGAAGGAAGAGATTTCCCTCCTTTTTATATAGCCTTAGATCAGGGTCCTGCAACCCTATCCCAGACTTGTTGACTTCCTGAGCCTCTGGAATTTCCTTCCTGTGCTGCCCTCCAAAGAAAGGATATTGACTTCTAGCTCTTCTGAGCTTCCTTATATTCTGCCCCCTATTGAGAGGGCCACCTTTCTGTAAACAAGGTCATCTACTCACCCAAGATTTCTAAACAGGTCAAATTGACAATAAAACTTAACAATCATATCATCATATAGTCTAATACTAATAATTATTTTTTTAAGTTTCAACACCAGATAGTGATTTTGTTAGTCACATATAAATGAAACAAATATTTTTAAAAAAATCAGCTGAAGTTACTTAATTCCCAGTACCTACATTTTTTCCTACACTTGACCAAGTCATTCTATTTGGGATAGTAATGTATCTAGGTAGTCAACTAGAATTTGTAAGTCATTTCTGCGTAACTAAGCACTACACTTAACACACAAAAACCTCATGCATTAGATCTGCTTCCAAGCACCACTTCTATTCAGTCACAGAGGCTGAAATGCAAGATATGATCAGATTGCACTCTCACCTGGGTCTCAGGATTGTTCCCTCTTCCTCTCCTAAGCTCACTTACTTAACTGCCAGAACTCAGCTTCTTTGCTCAGAAGGTTCTCAATTAATTATTGGCTTTTTCTGGGTGGTCACTCTGTTGGACTAGAGTTCACCCCAGATCCTCTCCCATCAGAGATGTGCAGTGTCCAGAGCAGAGAAGTCTGCTCTGTGTGTAGTCTCAGAAGCTTATATAAGAACGCAATCAGGATAATGACTACACGCATATATGCACAGGACCTGCCCACTCTGAATGGACGAGTTTATATAGGGTTTATACAAGGCAAGGTGTGGCTCTTGAGCTCCATGAACCATGTCTTCTCTTATGATTACTGGTACCCATGCTACCAGCCAAAGTATTATACAAAAAAGTGTATAAAAACAGAGGTTCCATCCTAAATGTTATACTTAAACTTTCTCTTTGTGCTGAAAAGAATCCAACCAGATTGTGGGAGGAATGGATTTAGTTTGGAGAGGGGAGAAGCTATCATGGCAGGGAAAAGATGGCATGAGCAGAGGGTGGACATCACCTCCACCACAGACGCAAACAATGACAGGAAGGTGTTCCAAACACTGGCAAGGTGAAGCTGGTTTATAACCCCATAATCCGGGCCCCAACAACACAGCTCCAGTTCTATTTATCTATATTCCTATATTTTTAAGTATAAACTAAAACAGAAAAATTGGGCATGCTTGAATACACCTGTGATTCAATAATCAAAGACTGAAAATTCATGAATTTGAGACCTGCTTTGCCTACATAGTGAGCTCTGGTTTCAAAAACAAAAGGCAAGCAAAGCAGATTTAGAGAAGTAGGAAGCACCTTGTAACAACAAAGACAAATCTAGACAGAAATGAAAGAATGATGGAAAGAAGAAGGATCCCAGGTTCCTTGTAATAAACCCTTTCTCCAGCCCTGTGCAGCCTCACTCAGAACTCATGCAAGAAGCAAACATGCTTACTTGTTTATGTGACTATAAAAGGATTGCCTATTATTTTAGTTAACATTGCTGAAGAAGAACAGTTTACTATTCAAAACTTAGAGGCAATTTTAGAGGTGGGAAA
>PVHP010038673.1:0-16708 GCA_004024765.1 Zapus hudsonius | reverse complement strand
GGGGGGAATTGGGGAAGTCGGGATAACAACGCATGGTTTGCCCACTAAATAATGTAACTCATTATGGACAATAAATATTAAATTAAAAAAAATTATTTTACTTCTTGACCATGTTTGTTACCAAGGTTCAAAACCATTGAGACTGGTTACAAGAGGTGAGGGGTTTTGTTTTTTCAGTTTTATTGCACAGCCTGACAAATAATAATAATAAATTGGGTATTTTGAAGTCTCCAAGCACATTTCTAATGGTTTTACTACAAAAGGGCAATGAGATATCAATTGCAAGAATGCTTTGCATATAATGATATTTGAATTAACTTACTTATTCTACATTGTATTCATAAAGCAAAGCATCACTTTGTGTCCTATAAATATATGCAGCTAAAATCTGTCAATTTATAATTAAGTTTAAAAATTATAGCATATAAAATTACATTTTTGCAACAAAATTCTGCTCTTGTAAAGACACTTTTATATAAGATCTGTAGATCTTATGAGAGTTTTTAAAGCCTATCAAAATCACTGTCAGTGATTTGTAGCAGAAACAATGCAGCTAACTTGTCGTTTCATGTCTATTTTCTATAAGAACAGACCTAATCATCTCTCTCTTTCATCCAGTCCTATGTTCTATATCTCTAGCTTGTCTGTGCCTCTCCAGTAAGGTTGTGGCTGTGTATGCACCATGTCCTGCCCCCATTCCCTAATGTTGATCACTGCGTTTAAACTAACCTCATTTCCCTTGATTCTTCTTTTGTAAATTGCCTTCATAGTAGGATTTCACCACGTTGGTTCTATTGCTTGCATTGATTTACATAGTTACAAATACACTGCATTTATTACACTCTGGTAACCTGATTATTTCTACTTGTACTGCCTGGAGGATGGAGACTCTTGCATCTCATCTTGAAAAGTGAGGAGTTCCCATGAGCTTTGCTCAGTACACAGACACTATGAGGTACACATACAAACATGGAGAGATGCCCTTTCAAGAATCAAATAAACTGTCAGTGTGCCAAATGGAAAAATAGAGTCAACAGAAGGAGATAAAAGACAGAACCTATCAGCAGAGATATTGGAAGCAGGATCTGACTCATGCTAAATGGAAAATTCTCCTATCTTTACAACTTTTGTTGGTTCTGCTTATTCAAACTTGAAAGTTTGATGTGTGTGTATAGACATTAATATAGCATATAATTGGATAATATGTAAAAAATATACACTTAGATATATTCTTGATACTATTACAATAAAATCAATACTAACATATTAGCATTAATTATTATTATACACTAATGGATATTAATAGATCACTATAATTATATAGCATATATACATATAAGCCATGCTAGCTAATGAAAGTCAATACTAATTCTTAAAAGCACTGTAAAAGTAATGCATAAAAGGCTTTGAAAGACACTTACAGACCTACTAGTTAATGTTTTTAAATAAAAGAAAAACTTCCAAATAATAGTTTCTTGAAAAGCAGAGCTGCAATAAAAGGAAAAATAATAAGTATATAATCTAACATAACAGCATGTTGGCCTATCAGCTCCCAATTATATGAATCAATTCAGAAATGCAAGCCAAGTGAACCTGATGTGACAGAGAAATAGCAAACATATTTTAGACAATATCTGTATAATCATTACATCACATAACCACCACCTGAGATTAGGTGCAGCAGCTTTTCTTGTGAACCAAGGTTGTGTGTGAGTTAACATGACTTTATGTCTTTCACAAAATGCTGCTTGTTTTTAGGTCTTTTATCCATCCTAGATGTTGGGGCTTAAATTAGCTATTTTGGGATAAGGAGGAATACTTTTGTTCCAATGTAACTAAATTCCACATCCATGAACTTCTAATTAATTCCTGGGGAAAGGTTCAAAGCACAAAGTTTTAACCAGGCATGGTGAACTCAGGCTTCCAATATGGTTACTTGAGAATCTGAGGCAGGAGGATAGCCTTAATTTGTAAATTTGAGAACAGACTGGACAAGATCGTGAAACCATGTCTCATCAAACAAATAAACAAACAAATAGCAGCAGAAACAGCAGACTACTGATTGTATAATGTGTAATGCCAATGAAGTCACATTTAGAAAAGAATTGGAGAACATGGGAATGCAATCAACATTCAAAAGTGTGTTCTGAAATCTTGTTTGGAAAACCTCCATCAGGCTGGAATTTTTCATTGCATATAACAATCTGCCAGATTAATTCCAAAAGAACTTCTCCCATATCTGACTTTATTTCTAACATTTTCACCTCTTTCCCCTAGTACTTATTTTTTTTTTCTTTGTTCTTCCCTCTTTTCATATTGTGGTTATATGGGCATACAAAGAATTACCTGGTTCCCTACATATTTTTTAAAATATTTTTTTATATTTTATTTATTCATTTTCAAGCAGAGATCTAGATAGTTAGAGAGAGAGAGAGAGAGAGAGAGAGAGAGAGAGAGAGAGAGAGAGAGAGAGAGAGAGAGAGAGCACACCAGGGCTACCACCTTGTGGGTCTGGCTCACGTGGGTCCTGGGGAACTGAACATGGGGCCTTAGGCACTGGAGGCAAGTGCCTCAACCTCTGAACCATCTCTCCAGCCCAGTTCCTACATATTTTAACAACCCCCCTTTAAACTGTTTGTTTTGTTTTTCCCAAGCTGTGTTCAAATCCCTTTGTTTCCTCTCTGCTAGCCTGTTGAAAAGATTTTCCCAAGTACACTTGATTTGGTTTCTCATTCCCAGCGTGTCAGATGTCTTTCCATGTCATGATACACATAAAAGATGATGGATGCTCAACACTGTCAAGGGCTCTCAGGAGCTTCCCCGGTGACCAGATACTCTACATCTTCCTGGTTATTCCAAGGAGCTGAGAAGATCAGTAATGTGGGGTTCCCATGACCCCGCAGGCTCACTGCTATGCTGAGTACATTAAGGGAGAGCTCTGGCTCCATGCAACTCTCACATGTGCTTTCTGAAAACACCACTCACCTGACATGTTTCCACTCCAGGTCATTCCAAACTCCTCTGCTGGTCATCATGATGCATGATTCTGCCATTTTCATAATAGGTAGAACAGACATCTTAATTTAAGTCACATTTGACAAGCAGACAATCTTACAAAATAAGCATTGTATCCCTTTTTATGGTCCCCGTCTATGTCCTTCCAGTGGTACTGCTTTATCTCATTTTGGTTCAGTGTGACTCCAACATTGCTGTATTAATTAACCCCTTGTGGTGTGACTCAGAAGTCATCTTGATGGAGAAATAATAAGTAAGAGCTTACCATTAGTAAGCTCTTGTAGGAGATTTCTCCTGCTGAGTCCCAGTCCTCTCTGTTACAGAGGGCTACTCATTTGTTGAAAGCAGCAAGTGCCTCACCGTGGACATGGATTCCATGAGATCGTGGGCTGGATACTCTCTTCTACAACAACTCATGCTTGGACAGCTATAGCAGCAATCTGTCACGTGTTGGAAGTGTTCCATTTGGCAATGGGCCTAAGCAAGCCTGGGAAATTGTTAATTTCAGGGGTCCTCACAATGCTGGGATGAACTTTCAAATATACACAGTTTATGAAGGAAATGGGATTTATTTCAGCTCACAGATCCAAGGGGAAGTTACATCATTAGGGGAGATGACTCCCATCCATAAATCCAAGGAGAGAGAGAGAGAGAGAGAGAGAGAGAGAGAGAGAGAGAGAGAGAGAGAGAGAAGCCAGCACCAACAAGCAGCAAGCAAGCACCCCTGCCTGAGCTCACACTGATCTCTACACCTTTGGGCTAGAATCAGATCTGCTCCCAGTGACACGATAGGGATGGGCTCCAGGACCTGCTCCCAGTGCCTCCTCCTGCAGCCAGGTGGCTGGGGATCCAAGTTATGAGCTTAATTTTAATACTTGAGTCAATGGAGGACATACATTCAAACTACCACAGTGCCCAAACTTCTGTGGCTACTATTATAGCTTCATTGGTTCTTCCCTCACTTTGCACCTGCAGCTCCATGAGGGGATTCCCAGGATTGACTAGTGAATAAAGGGAGACCATGGTACTGGATCACAGCTGAGTCATTCCTAATATCTTTGTCCTCCTATGACAGGAAGAGTCAATTTAGAGGTGACCCTGAATGTCAGTGGTAAAGAGAAATCCTCCCAGTGGGCAAAGCTGCAAGCTATGAGTTAGTCATATATTCAGCCTGTGAGAAGGTAGATATACCCAAGGCACAGAATGTACAGGTTGGCATGGCTTAGCAGGGTTATCTAAAGACAGGAGCAAGCAATATTGGAATAGTGACAGAATGGATCCTTAGGGAAAAGGCATGAAGTACAGTTGAAATGTGTTAAGGCATAATCAAAAAATAGTCCATACCTCTTATATTCTGGGCCCTATTTGTTGCTCCAGATATGATCATGGCTATAATATAGAATATTTATTACCTGTATCAAGACATTGACTTAAGCTCTAGTTTGGGAGTAAACTAGCTGCATTCAACACTTTTTAAAAATATCTTTATTGTCAATATTTAGATACATTTTATGGTCAAATCTTGTGAAGCCCCCCCCTCCCCCCCCATCCCCAACCTACTGGGGATCCTCCTTGGTGGGCATACTGGCTCGGTCCATGCAGTAGGGGGTTAAGAAATGCTCAAATATCTGAAAAGAATCAATGAAAGGGAGGAAATGTTTATTTTGTCTCACAGTTTTAGGGATATAGTCCGCCATGGTGGGGAAGGGATGGTGTTGTTTGCTGACACTGTTGCAAATCAGAGAGAAAAGAAGGTAGGGCCAGGCTATAAATATCAAATACACTCCAGGTCCCACTTCCTCCAGGAAGGCCCCATCTCCTGAAGTTTCTTCATCCACCCAAAACACCTCCACCACTCCACCAGCTGGGGACCAATTGTTCAAACACATGAACCAGTGGGGGCATTTGAAGTCCAGACCATAACACTAGGGTACCAGAGATCTTGTGAGCGTTTATTTCTCAGCATCTTAGATAAATGGTTATGTTGGTGGCTCTTTTTTTTCATAATAATTTTTTTTATTGTCCATAATGAGTTACATTCTTTAGTGGGCCAACAATGAGTTGTTATCCCCAATTCCTCATTGCCCACCCTCCCCATCCCCAGTCAGCTGGATATCCTCCTCCATGGGCTGTCTGTATCAGTCCTTGTGGTAGGGGACCATGGATAGCCTAGTATTCAGACAGGTTCTCCTGATACAAGTGTGTTGTTACTGAGGGGTGCCATGACTCTGGATAGTCTCCCCCACCACGGCTCTCACAATCTTTCCGCCCCCTCTTCTGCTCAGTTCCCTGAGTCGTGGTGGGTGAGTATTGAGGCTGCTTTAATGTTCATCAGCTGCAGGGTTCTAACTTTGGACTGTGTACTCTTATCTGTTCACTTTCCTGATTATAGTGAAACCAAGACTCCTAATCTGTCTTCTGTCTATGTCTTCTTTTGGCCTGTAAGACTTACATCCCGTACATTTTTTTATTTGTCCTTGTTCTTACTAGACTGTTTCACTGTATAGCAAATCTAGCCTAGAATTTACTAGCTAGCTAGGATTTGCCTTCAACTCATAGTAGTTCTTCTGCATCAGCCTGCTGAGTACTGGGATTACGGGTGTGCATCCTTATGCCTAGCTCACACCACACTGTCAGCAACCTTTATGTCAGAGTTCTAAAGCAAGTTCAATGTAATATTAACAGGAAAACTGAGCTCACATTTGATATTTCTGCTTCCTGTTCAATGGATGTAACATCATGCTCAGAGTTATATGCTTTGGAAAGCTGTTAACAAATCTCCATAACTCCCTTTCTGTGACCTCTCCCCTACATCCCAAGCAAATAATAAGCAAGATGTGACAATTTTTACCTTCTTAGTCCCCTCCCTTTTATCCCCAATATTCTTTGCTATAGCCTCTGCTTTATAACCAGGTTTCCGCATGTCTCCATTTCTTCAGAAGCCTTCTGTAAGAGTCATTAGGAAGAGAGCTCCCAGGGGTGAACTGTGTTAGTCGATGCAAGAACAGAATTATATAAGTAATAATACATAAGTCATTTCCCTGTGTCAGGAGAAAACACAGACCCTATTGTAGTGTCTGACAAACCCTAAACACGCAGTAGTCATTTGTCAAGGAACTAAATACATGTTTGACTCATGTATGTGCTAATTTGTGTGTTGGGGCTATTCATGTGTGTGCGTATGAGGGAGTGTGCATGTGGAGGTCAGGAATTAGCCTTGGGTGTCTTTTCTAGAAATGTCATACAGCTTTTTAAGACTGGGTCTCTCATTGGTCTGGAGCTTGAAAATTAGGTAGACTACCCAGCTATCAAGCCCTGGGGATCCACCAGCCTCCTTTCCCCAGTGCTGGGATTATAAGCATGAACCACCATGCCTAGGTTTGTTCTATATGAGAGCTCTCTCATGCTTGTGCAGAAAACACATTACCATCTTAGCTGTCTCCTCAGGCTCATGCTTGACTCTTGAAGCATATGCTATAGTCAATAGGGATCGCAAACTGACTGGAACAAAGAGGAAGAAAGGATTTAACTAACGGAGTTCTTTGCTAGTTATATATACTCCTGCAAAGCACTGTCATAGAATAAAGTCACTTGCTAAATAAAGACTTTATCAATAACAAAATGTTTAGAGTCCATTCATCTTAAATGTTGGTACATTGAGCCTCTGAATGTTTTATGCCCATGAGTATATTAGAATTCAAGTAAGTGGTGGGAGTTTATGGTGATAGGTCATGTATCTCTCATAGATCGGGGGATTTTTAGAAATTGCTGGTGTTGGTAGGTACAACCATGATGATTTAGTATACTTGGTGGCTGTGAGAAAGAGTTCATGAACTAGAAGGAGAAAACAGACTTGGAGAAGTAGCACAACATTACTACATGTTCTGAGACCCGACCTGGAGAGTCCCTTGCCATCCTTTCCAGCTTCCTCTGGTTTACAAGTCTGTGCTCATCTTCTTAGTAAGCAATTTTTTTTGAAATAATGAAAAAAGAGAGTCATCTTTCCTTTTTTGTTTGTTAAAATTAATTATATTATAGAACTACATAGTTTGTAGAAAACAAGCACACTATAGTCATGGGTCTAGTAGAAATAAATTTTGGTTGAGAACACTTCATTTCACATACCACTACTTACCTTATAGTAAGCCAGCAATTATACTTTGACAGATGCTGAATTATTCTCAGGGAATGCTGTCTTTCACTGAAATTACCCATTTCCCAAGTGCGTGTGTACCTATTTGTAACATTTGATTGCTATACAGGTCAGCTTCTTTGGTTTCATTGTGTTGGTATATTTCTTGACATAGAGAAAGACACATCTGAAATACCACCAGGAGCTTTTGGGAAAGAACAGCATGACGTCAACATAACAATGCAGCATAATTATTACTAAAATCAAGGACACATTTGTTACCATGATAGCTCAAAATGAGGCTCCTTCTTGAAAATGCTGTATTATTTATCTAAAACTTCCTGGATCCACTTGAGTATAGTCATTGGGTCTAACCTAGTAAACTCTTTATTTTTGTCTGGATAGAAGCCAGGCAGCAGTAATTGCTTCTATGCATCGCCTAGAATCAGGTGACTCGCCATCTGGATGTATGTCCTCCACTTCACTGAGCAGGGTTGCTGATAAAATGCTGGATTCCTGGCCTCCAGGCAAAAAGTCATAGGAGAGTTAGCAGCCTTATAGATCCTGGTAATAACTTTCCTTTCCCTTTGGGATTTGGGGCCCACTTGCATTTTGTGATGAGTTTGAAGAAAAAGCCCAAGATAAGGGCCTGAAATGTAGCTGTTTTATCAGACATTCAAACGCTGTTGGATGTTGACTTTATTTCCGATTGTAATCCAGAGTGTTTTTCCAGTTATAGCTGCATAAAAGCATGCTGGGTAGCATGCTAAATGTACCAGTGTAGACAGTGAATGGGAAATCTGTGCTGTCCATCTGGGGTTCCTTTCTAGTCAAGTGTGATTTGGTAGCTCCAGTCAGTAAACTCGAAGTTGCTTTGCCATCCATCTTTTTCCTGTTTGTCTTAATAAGCCATTTTCTAAAAATATCTGCACCTCTTCTCCTCCAATCCAGGAGCTGCTCCTTTCTCTCTGTCTCGCTGTGACTTATATGTTTTTCCTCTCATGTGTAATTTCTTAATCCAACTGGTTAGACTCACCCAAAATTCACTAGCAGGGCAGTCATTGGCTGCCTCGTAACTATCACTTGACAAGGCTGTAATTAGTTGGGCCATTTTACACCTGCTTTCCCAGCTGGGCTCTGCACTTTGCTTTACAGTGATTTGTATTAGAACTGAAAGCAGGAGGCTTCAAGAGCGAGCGCAGTACCCAATGACAATGTAAAATTGTGCACTTTTCACATGGTAGGGAACTAGCAAAGAAAATTCATCCATCCTCCCATCTATACATCCTTCCTTCCTTCATTCACTTATCTTCTTACAAATATCTTTCACTTACCATTTAACTCTTTCCATGACATTCAGTGAATAACATCTAATAGAGAAGTCAAAATTTCATCCTTCCGTGTTGATGGTTCTGTATTAAACACTCCAGTTGGCTTTTGGAGACATATGAGGGTAGATATTTTTAAAGGCTTGAGCATGACAATGGAAATTTAACTCATGAACCCTTTCAAATAAGTCAAAGAACATATATGATAATGCCACTTGCCTAAGTTATTCTTTTGTCAAATGAAGACCCTTTAAGTAGGGAACACATCCATGTTTTTCGTTAATGCCCAGTATTCCAGTTCTAGTACTGGCCACAATATTTGGACCATGAAGAATATGGCTCAGAAAAATGAAACAAATTCTTCTTTCTGGCTCCTTGTTGACCAAGCAGACTGCCTGACATCTTTTCTATGCTAAAATCCACTTTATTGTAGGCTATTTCTTTTCCTAATTAAGTGTATTATAGTCTGCTCTACTGAGATTCTTTGATGATAAACTGATACTTTCCCCGAAGGGATTGGGAAGACTTTTAGAATGACAGTAAGTTCCACAAGTATTTCGTAAAGCTATTATTACCAACTTGATGGACCGTCCCTTGAGCCAGTATTGGGAAAGTTTCTTCACTGATCATCATATAGCAATTAGTTACTCTTCTTTAATTAATTCTTTTCAAAAGTACAATTAGTAGACCTCTTCAGATTGTTCAAGTAGCAGCTTTTTAGCCGTAGACTTAATAATACTAAAAAAGATCATCTTGATTTCTATTTAAAAAGATAAAATCATACATATATTCTAGCATGTTCTTTGAGCAAAATATAATGGAAAAATATAAACCACAAATTTTAACATTTCCCCCCTTTGGGAAATTGATCTGAATAGAGGTCAAATCTCTTTTACTCTCCCTTCTTTTTCTTCAATTCATCATTAATGAAAAATATTTTCTCCACTTTTATAACTATGCCATTTTTTCTTTAAGAATGCCTTTGACCTCCTCCTTCCCCCTCTCTGCTTAGAACTGTCAGTATGGTTTAGACCTTCGGCACATCAAGCTGACTTTCTATAAAACTCTCATCTAGCCTGTCTCCTCCTATCCTGATTGTCCCTCTTACATTGGCAGACTCATTCCCTATTTCTACTGGCTGCTGACAAAGCACTCTTTTATCCCCTGCCTCCTACCTAGCACTCAACGACCTCGGCAACTGGTTTTCGAACTGCCTTTTCTTTCTGTACCTGAAAAACATTAGTGATACATAGTGTTTTGATCATTTCAATCTTATGTCTAGAATACCTCAACACCTCCTTTGTACTAATTCTGTTCAACTTCTGTCATTCTACCACCCCTATAAATAGTTTGTCTACCTCAAACTTTCTTGATTTTGTGTCTCTGAATAGTAACATTTATCCTGGAAAAACCTGTGTGTTTATATTTATGTTTACTTGTGTTTTATCTCATAGTATCTCTTGCATTTTATTTTTGTTTCATTGACTTAAATTTGATTATATAATTTTTAGTTCTTCTACAACTTGACATGGCAATTATATTAGACAGCTCTTGAAATAAGAGTTTGCATTCCATAGGACTTAGAGAAAAACAAGTATTGAATGAAAACTGAAAAATCTATGTAAAATATAATATTTCTTTTGAATTTGGGGAATTGGATGTATATTGAGGTTACAGAGAAAGAATTTCTATTATGCTATTAACTAGTCATATGGAGTGTTCTTTTCTGTGAGACACTTGTCTATATCAAAAGAAATGAGTTCTTTCATTCCAACAGGCTTTGAGAAGAAATGTCTTACATATTCTCTTTTGAAAACCCTTAATCATAATGACTTGTTAAAATTTAACACTTTCACAGAAATCTGAGTTGCACATAAATGGAACACTTTCTTGCCAAATGAACATTGCCATAGTTATTTATGCATGTTGACAGTACCCATGAGCACATTTTACATGGTCACTTTTATGGCTATGCCATGTAAACAGCCCACAATGGGTTTATTTTTTAAGTGATCTGCTTTGATATATATTCGGTTTTCAATGATTATTCAATTTCTTCTATATCATTCAAACACTGAACAAGAGCATCCAGGTTACAGCATTGAAACAAATCCTAAAAGGTTTGATCCATTTTATCTATAACCACATTTTTTTCAAGACCAAGATGATGTTATAGCCTGTCGCAGAATTTAATTTGAGATATGATTTGTTTGGACAGCTCCACATTAGTCCATGGACATTGCCCATGTCTCCTAGACTATTATCTGTCTCCGTTTGATGAGGATTCTTGTCAGACTACATAATCAATAACCTTGGGTTGATCTAACACCTGGTGGCATTGTGTTCAATCTTTGAAGTTACTAGGAAGAAATTTTTAAAATGGAATTGAGTGGAATAAAATGGAATTTTCAGGAGATGAAAGTTCTATGCTTTTATGTAGCACAGATGCCAGATAGTAAAACTATACTGCTTAGGATCACTTATAGCTACTGTGCTTGATCTAAGAGAATATTAATTAAATAAATTTCTGTGAAATTTCATTACAGAACTAAGTTTCATTAGCAAAGAGGCAAGGTTCAAGGTACTTTGTTTTTACAGATTATAGCATAGAAATGACCAATTGACCAAAAAATTTTGCTAGCTTTCGGGATCGTCAACTTCCTAATCGTGGAAAAAATTCCATGGCAGCCCAATTTGTCAGTGATCTTCCTGGAAGTTCCATCTTCAATCCTCTTAATAATTGTTTTCCTATTTAACATGCTGTTATAAATTCCTTCTGTGGGCTGGAGAGAGGGCTTAGCGGTTAAGGTGCTTGCATGCAAATCAGAAGGACCCAAGTTCAATTCCCCATTACCCACATAATGCCATATGAACAAGGAAGCATGTGTTTCTGGAGTTCATTTGCAGTGGCTGGAGGCCCTGGCATGCTCTCTCTCTCTCTCTCTCTCTCTCTCTCTCAATAAATAAATAAATAAATATAAAATATTTTCCAAAATGAAAAAAAATTAATTCCTTCTGCTGAAGCTTGGTAAAGCAGATTCTGTTCTCTGCAAATGAATCCCTTTGATGTAACTCTCACTCATTTTTTTTGTCAAGTTCTGCTAAATATTTAGACAGATTTTCTAAGTGTACCTTAGGATAGGGAAGTAACAAATGTTTGCCTTAGAATAAAATGTCTTGAGCATTGGTTAGTCATTCTTGTTGGTAATGCTTTTGTCACTCTCATAAATATTCTAAAATGACGTGAATGATTTGGAATTCAGTCACTGTTTTACTCCACATTTCTTGAATGCCTTGAATGATCCACGAACAAGTCACAGTGGGAAAGACACTACAGAGAACAGAGCAGAATCTCCCTTCACATGGAACTTACAGTCTTCCCAATCAATTTAGAGAATGAATTCTCTCCCATCCATATTTATATTGCCAAATCACCTAAAAGTATGTCAAAACCTTAAGATATTAGCAGTATTACATAGTAGAGAGTGCTTATTTTGAAATTTACACTACTAATTTAAAGGATAGCCTGCTTACTCATCCACAAATGGGGATATATTTTTATTTTTTATAATGAGGATGGAAAAAATAGCCCTAGTAGCTGGTTGTGAATCAAATACATATGGATAAATCAATTTTAAAAGTTTCTTTGTTCGTAGATATGGGAATTGTAGTCATTTTTAACTCACAGTGCTTGTACTAATGTAAGAGCTTGATGAGAAGCAATAAAAGCTTTCTTCAACAGCTTGAATTAAAATGAAGTTCAGATTATTATGCGACATACATATACCACTTAAATCATCCCAAGTGCAGGAAGATCCAATAAAAATGGCCTATCAATTTATCTACAATATGGTCATATTCAGAAATAATATAAAGGAACCTTTCCATGTTGTATTAAATTAATTTCAGTTCCGAAAGTAGTAGTTCCAGAATAGATTTCATGTAATTCTATTGCTAAATTAGAAAAGTGTGTGTAGACACGGTCAGAATAATTTTAACTACAAAATAATTAGAATTCTTATTATACACCAGGATATTTCTCTGTGGAAATTGACAAGCTTAGTATTATTCGTTTCAACATAAATGCAGCTCAGTGTACATGTCAAACCAACAAAATTAGAGTGTATTGCTTTATGCTTATTTTTGTAAATGAGAAACAGGGAAGGATGAACTTAGTTCTTAGAAAATGATTGTTAACAGGGGAGAATGAGTGTTAGTGTGAAGAGAAGCTAGCCTGAAAGTTAAGATCTTCATAGTAAGTGACCACATGTAGACAGATGTGTCACAGTCAGGTTTCTGGGAACATTTTTCTAGGAGGCATGAAGAGTAAAAAGAAATTAAAGTGTGTTAAAAGTTTTTCAACACAGTAGTAGGAAAGGGTCAGGTGACAATGTGGAGGACACGAGAAAATACCAATGAAGATAATTAGTACAAAGAACTAAAATCTCAGAATCCAAGCACCATTTTCCTAGAGCTACTACTGCAACCAAAATAAAATGCAATGGAGAAGACATGACTGATGGAGACATCCAGGATGGGAAAGGTCCAGAGCTACAGAAAGAATTGTAGGGTTCTTGCCCACTCACCTGCCCTTAATTTTCTCTCAGTTGAAATTCAGTGTGATGAAGGTTTGCACATACTCAATGGGGACTTGATGAGATACTTAGCCCTGACACGGAACTTGTATTTACAATGAAGTCTGAAAGGCTGAGGGTTTGTCAGAAGGTTAAGTCTTAATTCTTTAGAAACCAGGTGAATATAGAATGACAGGTGCAAAGGGAAGATGAATGGAAATACATGTTTCAAATCTTTAAAAATGCTTCATATATTTGAGGAATATGTGGTAGAAGAGATTAAATGGTTTGCATTCAAAAATGTATAATACCTTGGGCTTGCTAGAAATTTTATCCATCTTAGCAATTACAAATAGAGATATAAAAAGCACAGTATAAACCCATTTGCCATCTAAGGTTTGCCATCCTAAGGTCTCTTAGGAAAACATGAACTGTTGTAAATGTAGTTCTTTGCCTGTATACCAGGTTACATCACCGAGTCTTTATCTTATTATATCCAGTGAAATTTCTTATTTATCAACCCAGCTTTTTCAAACTGAGGCCTTTTCTTGGACTTCATATCCCTTTTTTCTTACAACAAGATTGTAGTTCAGTCATAAGGCAAGCTTACCTTCACTGGAGAGGAATCCTTCCATAATGTTCACAGGATGTGCGTTTTCAAGCTCCCTGATGCATTAGCATCTACTTGCTAACTTTTTCTGACGTCCTCATTGTCTGAAAAGGATGCACTATTCATATTTGTCTCCTTAGAGGTGAGCACAGTCTCCAAGTGACAGTGAGCCAAATATCTGTGTTTTTCTTATGATATGAGGTCATTGGAATAATGATATAATGGGAAGAAACTTAAACAAACAAAACACCAAGAACTGTAGAAGAGATGCTTACTGTTTGTTTGCATTTCAGAGAATGCTAGATAAAAACACATTTAAAAATCTTAATATCAGCTAGACAGAATGAATTCTTTAATTATACTCTTAGAATTCTAATAAATAAATTCAAAAGAGCTTTGGAAAGAACTATATTACCTCAGTCCTGGTGTTTCCTTTTTGGAAGGAATAATACAGTTAAAAATGTGTTTTTTTGGGGGAAAGATGTGTGATTTTTCTTCTCAGATTATCTAGATAATGGGTTTGAATAAGTCATTTAACTTATTTGGTAGCCTAGTTTCTCATTTATAGCACATATATAGCTCATTATAGCATACATACATGTAAATATAAAGTTCAAATCACAACTGTTTTCTCTGTGGGTTATATTATGTAAATTCAGTGTATTATCCTCCAAGTGAGATCTGCCCACTGGTTAATATCCATCAAAGATTATTAGATCATTCTTATTTTGCTGCTTTTGACTTAATAATTTTCAAATTACTTCCAACAATTTACATTATTCTAATCATAAAATTAATTCATGCTCCTGGCAAGAAAAGTTCAAAGAGAATAATGGGAAAATGCCCTTTAGCTTAGGATGAAGCAATGACCAATGTTAACAATGACGATAAGTGATGCTTTTAAGCTGCAAAATTCTATTTGAAGGTTGTACAGGATAGATTAGGTTTTGACTTTCATTTCTCCCAAGGCTTATTGACTTTCCTCTTAACCTTACCTTTGAATGTTAATTATTTCTAATAAGAATACCAAACATCAGTAAAACAAACCACTTAGCCATAAGTGTTAATTTAGTTTTAACCTGCTGCCGCAATGAATAATGATGAACTTTGCCGATGACATATATTCAGCTCTACAGTTGTAAATAAAATATATGATGATTTCTCAAAAGTTATACAACTTAAAACTAGCCTACATTTTACCTTGCTTTGCTGCATTGTAATTTTGTCTGTAATTCAATGTATCATTTGTCTTCCTAGTTCCGCCTTCGTTTGTGTGTTTTAAACATGCCTTCTTAATGGATGGCTTCTTTTTCACTTTACAGAGGAAGAAATTAGGACCTAGTGAAGTTAAGTAATATGTGAATGGTTAGAAGAAAACGAGAGCCAAACTTGGTTCGACTCATTCTCTCTTCTGAACACATGGATTTTTTTTGGATCTATTGCACAGTGGGAAATTAAATATAATTTATTATATTTGAAAGTGAATGTGTTTGAAGTCTTCTTTTTCTTCCTATATATTTGCAAGAGAACTTCCAGAGTACCTTTTTTAGACTAAATCTTGAATATTCTTGCCTTCTTTATTCATGTCTTAGGTAGATGGATAGAAAGGAAGGTAAAGATAGAAAGGATTCTTGATTGGAAACTCATGGAGGTTTCAGAGAAAATTTTCCCAACATGATTAAAGATTTTTTAATGAGAAAGTGGCAGGCAAATATTAAAACAAGTATTAGAACTTTATGTGAGGCTTCTGGTGAATACAGACCTCCCACTTTCATTGGGCACTCTTATTCCATGCCAACGCACCTTCTCCTTTGGAACAGGATTGATATACAAAATGCATACTTGCATTAATTGACACATGGAACTTCCTCTGAGACCATACATGGCATTTATGGACAAGTTTCTCCACATTTTTCCCTGTGGTCTAGCAACTAAAAGGGGAACTCCATAGACTTTCTCCTAGTGAATATATTGTTTGCACTATTGTGACTGATACCTCGACATACTATTTTTGGACAGTATCACTATGTACACATCAATATATAAACGTGTTCAATCATTTCCATGAAAACTTTTAAGAAAAGTAAAATATTGGATGGAAAAGATATGATTGCAGAATACCTGAGAGTAGATAAACTATTATTTTTTAAAGGATTATTTTGGCTCAATGCTAGGAGTCTTAGAGCATATAATCAGATTGGCTTTGCTTCTGATAAAGGATTCATGCTGCCCCAACCCATGGCAAAATAACATAAAAGCAAGTGAGTATATGCAGAGATTAAAAAAAAAAAAGAAAGAAAATAAAGAAATCAGGTAGCTTGGTTTTATATCAACTCTCTCTGAGTTAACTAGTGCAATCCCATGAAAGTGAGAACTTGTTCCAAGTGAGGGCTCCATTCATAAGCAGTAAATACCTCCTGGTAGATATGACCTCTCAGCACTGTAACACTGAGGAATTACCAACACTGTCACATTGTGGAATTGCATCTCATCATAAGGTTTGGTTGGGACAAATTATATTTAAAAATCATAGCAGATGCAAAGACATCTACTAGCCAAGAAGTAAGATACACTCTCATCGTATTCAAAGCAGACTTTGTATACTTGTGAGCAAAAGCAGAGCTTCATTAAGAACCTTGTGATGGTTAAGTTTTATTGTCAACTTGACCTGTTTAGTAATCTACAGCAATCTTGGTTGGGTCTCTGAGGTTGCTTACAGAAGGATTAACTAAGGAGGAGCTCCCTCATTCCAGGGTGAGCCCTTCCTCCAGGGTGGGCAGCTCTCTCAGTAGGGGGCAGGATGTAAGGAAATTCTAGGGGAAAGAAATCTCTTCCTTTCCCTTCCCCCATTGCCTTTTTGGCTGGTGTGTGTGTATGAAGTTGGTGACAGTTTCTCTCTCTCTCTCTCTCTCTCTCTCTCTCTCTCTCTCTCTCTCTCTCTCTCTCTCTCTCTCTCTCTCTCTCTCTCTCTGCCTGGACCAGTGAAAGGGGAGCAGCCTCTTTTGCCATTATGTGATTTCCCCCTGGATCAGCCCAGCAGTGCAGGGCT
>PVHP010038672.1:0-16763 GCA_004024765.1 Zapus hudsonius | reverse complement strand
CCAACACTTCTCTGGCCTGGCTTTACCACTTAATAGCTGTGAGACACTTCCTCAGTCATGTGAAGACTCTGGTCTGGTTTTGCCTGGCTTTAAATGGGGTCGGAGGACACATGAGAGATGTCTGCTCCCTAGGATGCTCTGGGATGTGTCTTAGCATACAGGCTTGTGGCTGTGGTGGCTTGAATGAAATATCCCCTATCGGCTCGTCTTTGAATATTGGTCTCCAGCTGGTGGCAATTTGGGAAAGTTGTGGAGTCAGGTGAGTTCAAGGCTGGTTTCTCAGAGTCCTACAAACAAAGCATGTGGTGTCTTCAGGAATAGGTCCTACCCTCTAGTTCTGGAGGGCTACCAAGAGCAGAGGCGGTACCCTGGATGATTTGGGAGGCTCAGGGATCTCTCACTAATCAAAAACTCACTGGGTGGTATCCCACCCCTGGTACTGGGATTTTCCTCTAAAAACCTATGGCTTCTGGGAACAGCATTATCCACCCACAAAGGGTCCTTTTGTTCAAACTGGCTTTATGTGGGTACTGGGGAATTGAACCCAGGTCCTTAGGTTTTGCAGGCAAGTGCCTTAACTGCTAAGCCATCTATTCCAGTCAGCTTTCTTGTTGCTGGCACTAGGCACCCGACCAAAGCAGTGTGTGGAGGAAAGGATTTATTTGGCTTACAGACTCAAGGGGAAGCTCCATGATGGCAGGGAAAAGACGTCATGAGCAGAGGCTGGACATCACCTCCTGGCCAACATCAGATGGACAAGAGCAGCAGGAGTGCGTGCCAAACACCGGCAAGGGGAAGCTGGCCTGAACCCCCATCAGCCTGCCCCCCAAAAACACACTGCCTCCAGGAGGCTCCAATTCCCAAATCGCCACCAGCTGGGGACCTAGCATTCAGAACCCATGAGTTTATGGGGGACACCTAAATGAAACCACCACATCATCTCTCCAGTCCAAAGATCTTTTATATAGAAAATCATATAATTTGCAAATAAGGAAACTTTGACTTCTTCCTTTCCTTTTCGGATCAGTTTCCTTGTCTCTCTGTTGCTCCGGCTGAGACTTCCGATACTGTATTGAAGAAGAGTGAGCGAGCACCCTGTCTTGTTGGTGTAGGTTTGTCTCGTGTAGCCTTTGTTATGCTGGAGTATCTAAAAGAAACGGATGAATTTCTAGATGCTCTAAAATGATGCCAACATGATAAACCATTTAGCAAACCTGTGACAAGCAGAGAGACTGAAGTAATTACATACATGTGGAGGCCAGGGGACAAGCTCAGCTGTCTCTCTTTGGCCTTGAACTTAGCAAGTCTATGAGGCTGGCTGGCCTTTGAGTCTAGGGATCCACCTGTCTCACCTCCCCAGTGCTGGGACTACAAACAGGTTACCACTGTACCCCAGCTTTTTTTTTTTTAAGTATTATCACTGTCCACCGCCCGTGGGGGCAGTGATCATACAGATACACACACACACCGCTTGTGGGTCGATGAACGTGTGCTCTTTATTGCGGGGAAGGAGGCAGAATCTATAGAGCTTCCTGGCCAATCAGAGGGCTAATGGTAAGAACCTGTGCATAACGGCCAATCGCGATCACCTCCTGAAACTCATTGAGCTAAGCCCCTCGTGGCAAGCTGTCAGGTGCCGTCCAAGACTAAGCCAGGGTGTGCCTCCAAAGGCCCCCAAAGGCTTTCGCCCCTGACAAAGTATGTCTTCCAGGGATCAGCTTCAGGGTCTAGTGCTTGTGACCACTTTACTGAGTAAACTTTCTTACCAGCCAGGTACTCTCAATCTTTTAAGAAAGGAATTATAATAAACTCTTTACATCCGTAAGTTCTGCAGCTGTGGGTTCAACCAAGTGTGGAAAATAAATGAAGCCCTTAGTTTGTACAATACAGGCTAATAAAAACAGAACAGAAAAAGGAAAATATTTTGGGAGCAATGGCATCTGTGTTGAATACTCACCCACCGAGGTCCCTGTTGTTCCTTAAACAATCAGAACAATGACTGTTGACACCTTTCCATTGCACGAGGTGTTGTGACGGTTTAAAGTCCGCAGGCGGAGGTGCGGGTGCTGTGTGAATTCTAGACTGTTCTTCAGATGTACATACTCCTGGGATGAGGGTGAGTCCTGGAACCAATGCCCTGTGGGGAACCAGGGATTGCTGGAACGATCAGATATATTACACAAAATATATACTATTTTTTAACATTTATTATATATTTTTTATTTTTAAAATATTTTCTTTATTTATTTGAAAGAGAGTGAGGCAGGCAGAGAGAGAGAGAGAGAGAGAATGGGCGGTGCGACTGCAAATGAACTCCAGACACATACACCCTCTTGTGCATCTGGCTTTATATGGGCACTGGGGAATCGAACTCTGGTCCTTCTGCATTGCAGGCAAACGCTTTAACCGCTAAGCCATCTCTTCAGCCCACATTTAGTATATTTCTATACTGTGCTTATTTGAATGTAAAATGTCCCCCATAGTGTTTTGAATATTTGGTCCAGCTGGAGACAGTTTGGTAAAGTTGCGGGGCTTTGGGAGGTAGAGTCTTTTTGGAGGAAGTGTGTCAATGGGGCGGGCTGAGAGTTGATTGGTCCAGCCCTACTGGGTGTTTGCAAGCTAGCACACTCAGACTTCCTCCGTCTAGAGGACGCGACAAAGTGTGCCAGGTGCTGTCTGCTCTGCCAGGGCTTGCCCGCTGTCATGAAACTTCCCTTTGGTATTGCGAGCTGAAACGGACCCTTTACCCCATCAGGTGCTTCTGGCCAGGTGTTTTGTCCCAGCAAGAGAAAAATAAGAAGTGGTTGCATATATCTTCTGTTTAACACTGTGCCGTATCTTCCACGTGCCAGAGCTACGCGTCCCCTTAGACTTCAGTGACTTTCCATTGGAGATCTTGCCCCTGTCCCTCAGTCCCCCTGCCCTGTCCTGGCCAAGGCTGCTGCTCCCTTTGGTCCTGTCACTGTGATGAAGTCTTCTGTTGTCTGACTCAGCGACGCAGCTGGAGCTGTGGTCCTCCCTAAGAGCCTCTGTGGGCACCGCTTGCCCTCGGGAAAGCGCCTGTGCTCCCTGGCCTTTTAGTGTGTCTACTAAAAAAATTATTAATTAAGTAGAAACCAAGTCATGTGTTGGTACCTCTGTTTCCCTCCTCCCTGCCCCCACTTCCCTGTGGGCCCTCCTTACACGCTTTCTGCCCCTCTTCCACGAATCCCCATGACTTTCGCGTTGAGCTCATAGCGGCTGTTTCTAGCTAGGTGTCCAAATCCTTTTGACAAGCAAGGGTTCCCACGGTGTTTCTCTTAATGCACCCTGCGTCCCTGTCGCTGCCAGATCACACAGCCACAGATCTTTCTTCTCACCTGTTATTAAAGGCAAGCCTCTGTTTGCACCTGGCTGTGGGTTCCCACCACTTCTCTTACCCAGTAGGCACCGTGGGGATTCGGATCAACAGTCCACTTTGATATCCACGCTACACATGTCACCATAGTAACTCCACGCCTTGTTCAGAGTTAATGGCAGCTCTGTGTAATGCCTAGGCTCCCCCCGCCCAATTCAGCTACTAATCCTGTAGATAGTACAGGATTCTCCCCACACAAAGCCTGGAGAGCTCTGCATGCCACTGAAAAACCAGAGCCATCGCCAGCCTGTCACCTGATTCCTCCCTCGGGAGTTTCTGTTCCTGGGCTGCAGGTAAATGGAGATTGACCTTCAACTTCTGACATGTCCTTGGCACAGAACGCACAACCCTGCCGGCCACAGGAATCTTCTCTCTCCGTCTTGGAAAGCCGCTTCAGGAAGTCACCTCAGAGTGGATCTTGGACTCTCTAGATTGCCCTGTTGACAGAGGAAGGGACTGGTCTCCCGGATAATGGAGAAGGTGGAGTCAGCCCTCGGTAGTTCATGGATTCATTGCACTCTTTCTTCCCTGAGATCGGAAGGGAAGGGTTCCTTTCAGCTTCCAGTCTTGAGGGGCAGTTCCATCACAGTGGGGAAGCCTGGTCCCAGCCGCACAGCAGGAGAAGGAGGTCGTCAGAATGGCTAGCATGGCAAGGTGGGGGCTCCAGCAGCCCAGGGCCGGTGCCCAGCCTACACCTCCTCCAGCATGGCTCCAGCTCCCAAGGGCCCACAGCTTCGCCAAATTGTCACCAGCTGAGGAACAAGTATTCAAAACACACTTAAGAGAGTGGGGGACATTTCATTCAAACCACCACAGCCGCCATGTTGCACAGGTCTGGGAGCATAACCCTTGGGGGTTTCTAGAATACGGTGGGCTTTGTTTAGCTTCGTTCTCTCCTGCAGGTGCAATATTTGATCTTCTCCCTCCTGCCCTGTGGCCCAGGAGACAAATTGTGTGGATTGTATCAACCTCTCAGCCTTCCAACTTCACAGTGGGTAAAGGTGATCCCATAGGAGATCAGGAGGTTGAGAAATAGGAGGGTGACCTACATAGCTGTCTTCCTGCCAAGTTGCCATGGGTTTGCGTCTAACAACACCAGCCTCTGGCTTGCAACCCTCCTAACGTTCTGACTAACACTCTGCGGGCCCTGATATCACCACCCAGGTTAACCCTGTGTCTTCTTGCCTTTATCCTCCTAACTCAATCCTTGTTAAACTCGCAATACCGAACTCACCTTGAATACGCCATCATTTCTCTCTTGTCCAAACCTTGAGAGATGAAGCAGTTAATAATACACAGTCCCGGCCTCCTTGGATCTCAAGTTGCTACGAGGAGATAGACAGCAACTATGTATGCAGATACAGTTGCTATAATTTTAATTTAGACAGCAGTAAAGACTAAAAATAAAATAGTAGAGTAATGGAAAAATAAATTTGCGTAGTCTTTAAAAATGTTTATTTGTTAAGAGACAGACAGAGTATGGGTGCGTCATGGTGCTGTCACTGCAAATGAACTCCAGATGCATGTGCCACTTTGTGCATCTGGCTTTACGTGGGTGCTGGGGCATCAAACCAGGGCCCTCAGACTTTATATGAAAGTGACTTTAACCACTGGTTAAAGGCCACCAGTCTTTTTTATTTTCCTCTTCTGGTTTCTGTATTTCAATAAAGCTTGAGGACTGAGGGCTATTAAGGTGGCCAGAGTACATATGAACTCGTGACCTTTGCTCTGTGACCAGAATGAGGAGTGTCTGTACCAACATTGGGGTCTATCAGATGCAACCAGCTACTAATGAGAAAAAAAAAAATGGAACAGCATGGAGCCTACTGGAAGAGGAGGTGACATCATAGAGGAAGGGAACAAAGGACTTCTAGGTTTATCAAAAGACATGGAAAAGTCATTGTAGAATTGGACGTAAGGGGCTTCTAATGGTCACTGTCTGTTGCGGTCAGCCCCCTAGTTGCTGCGCAGAAAGAACCCAAGGAAAAGCGGCTTGTGGAGGAATGGGTTTATTTGGCTTACGGACTCGAGGGGAGACTCCATTCTGGCAGGGAAAACGATGGCATGAGCAGAGGGGTGGACATCACCTCCGCCACAGCACTGGAAACAGCGGCAGGAAGGTGTGCCAAACTCTGGCAAGGGGGAGCTGGCTTATAACCCCATAAGCCCGCCCCTGACAACACAGCTCTAGTGAGGTTCTAATTGCCGAATTGCCATCAGCTGAGGATTGATCTATCAGAACACATTCATTTGTTTGTGGGGGACACCTGGGTCAAACCATGACAGTGTCCTAAGAGAAGTCAGTTTAGATGATCAAGGGATTCGCTGCAGTAAATACAGCAAGAGCTCTGGTTCCAAAGGTGTGGGCAGGCTTAGGAAGGCGATGAAAGTTGTGAAGCATCTGACAGCGAGCACCAGCTGGTGACCATTACCCCCTTGTCCTAACCCGCCCGTGGGTTGGTCAAAGCGAGGGCCCTAGAGAAGGGGTGAGAATGGGGGGGGAGAAGAGATGCGAGAGAATGGAGCAAGTCGATATTCCGATCAAACTCATTTATTTCCAGGGCAGGCAGCACTTAAATATTTTTTCACAGGGAGAAGCATGGGTGGTTACTTAGGAATTAGCATAACCAGGTTGCTAGGTATCCTGGCCACAGCAAGGGTCATGTGATCTCTTGAGTTTCTACATCATGGCCCATTGTAATGGAAGATCATGATGCAGCCAGGAAGGACGGATGACTTGTTTTACATTTCCACTGAGTACCTATGAACAAAAACACAATTGTGACGGAGGGTGGGTTTTCTTATCCATCCTCCTTTCTTTAAAAAATGTTTTATTCATTTATTTGAGAGAGAGAGATAAAGGAAGGAGAGAGAGAGAAAGAGAGAGAGAGAATATGGGTGCACCAGAGCCTCTTACCTCTGCAAATGAACTCCAGATGCATGCACCCCTTTGTGCATCTGGTTTTATGTAGGTACTGGAGAACCAAACCCAGGCCATCAGGCTTTGCAAGCAAGTGCCTTTAACCACTGAGCCATCTCTCCAGCCTGGCCATCCTCCTTTCTCCGCCAGTACGTGTGGGCCGTCATCTGCTCAGGGACTGATCTACTAATGTGGTTGTTTAGAGGCCATACCAGGCTTAGGCATACTTGATTTGCATCTTGAACTAAATCTCTCTCTCTCTCTCTCTCTCTCTCTCTCTCTCTCAGGTAAAATTCAGTGGTAGAAGTTAAGGTTTTATGCCTGTTAATCTAATCTATGTTTGAAGTTTGGGGTCAGGAAGTGGAGATTTCTGTCAGTCCTCACATTTTAGTGAAAGCAAGGAGTGAGGGAAGAGAGCGGGAGTCCTTGGCTGAGGTGATAAATATAGTCCCCATCACAGACGCCCCTCATCCACTCTAAACTCATGTCCCATGTACCATCCTGTCTCTAGGATATTTTGAATTAAGGAAGAAACTAAACCAAGCCAGGTCTGTAACCACCCATGAATGTCACTATTACATGCCATCCCATTATTTGAACTCAAAGTTATAATTTGTACCCCTTAAATCCCAGTAGTTGGGAGGCTGAGGTAGGAGGATCACCAAGTTCAAGGCCAGCCTGGGGCTACAGACTGAGTTCCAGGTCAGCTTGTGCTAGAGTGAGATTCTACCTTGAAAAAAAGAGTTACTATTTGTTAAATGTAAATATTAAAATATACCACAATATTGTGACCATTTTAAAAGTTCTCTAAAATAATAACAACCAAGTATTTATTATAGAGAACCCATTGTATGTTAGGATCTCCATAGAAAGTTCCAGAACAGGGCTGGAGAGATGGCTCAGCGGTTAAGGCACTCGCCTCCAGTGCCTAAAGCCCCGGGTTCAATTCCCCAGTACCCACATATGCCAGACGCACAGATGGTGGCCCTGGTTCTCTCTTTTCTCTCTCTCTCTCTCTCTGTATTTCTCTGCTTGAAAATAAATAAATAAAATAAATAAATTTAATTTTAAAAAGTTAATTAAAAAAAAAGAAAGTTCCAGAACAATTTGGGGAAGGTGGCAACCAATACCACCTCCTTTTACATCTGGGCAGTGGTGACTCGGGCAGGACTAAGCCAAGGGCCGGGCCTGTCCCCAAGCAGCCTGGCTCCCAGCCTGCTCCTCAGCTTGGAAAGTCCCCAACGTGTGCAAGGCCTCCAGCCACCTCGGAGGGGCCCAAGTGGTGGGACAGGGATGGGGACTGTCATCAGGGAAGGCCAGGCACCCTGTGAGCTCTGCTAGCTTTTCTGGAATCTTCCTGCCATGGACCTTGCCAGCTGTTTTCCACCATGGCGCTGCCCTGGCTTCTGTTCCCCGTACCCTGCCCTTGGGTACCCCAAGACTTCTCCCGAGTCCCTCCCTGGTCTCTGCTCTGGCCAGCATCTCACCTGACAAAGCCCACGCCATGGCCCTGGAAGCCATGGGAAAGCCAGGCTCCGAAGGCCAGCTCACTGGCACTGCGGTGGCTCCTTCCAGACTGAGGGTTAGGGAGCCGGAGGGTGGGGATGGTGGGGGAGCCCAGAGGAGAGAGGCGGCTGCTGCTGTGTCAGGGCCTGTGACAGCCGAGTGTGGCAGAGCTGATTCTCACAGCCAGGCGGTGTCATGGAAACCTGCTGACACGGCAGTGCACTGACAAGGAGAAGACTTTAGCCACCAGAATGGCACCAGGCTGGAGGCACAGACAGGCCTGGTCACAACGGTTTGCATCAGGCTTCACAGACCAGGGGCATGTGAGCTTCCAAGTTGGGGGGGGGCTGGGGGATGATTTCAACAGCAGAGAATGAATGTATAAAATAATATCAAATTCAGTGTTTACAGACCATAGTAGTATACCATCCAGTCAGTCACAAATCAACCCATGTAAATAATACTTAGTGTGGAATGGGGGGGGGGGCTTCTGTATGATCCCAAACCCTCGTAATGCTCCTAAGTTGGCAGGGTGCCAACATTACATGGGTTGGAGGATTTGCCTGGAGGGTGAGCCATCTGCAGACGCCACAGACCCTGCTAAGGGGCAGAGGGGAGCTGGGGAGATAAGCCTGCTGACCCAGGTTCAATTCCCCGGTACCCAAATCAAGCCAGATGCACAAAGTGGCACATGAGTCTGGAATTTGTTAGCATCCACTTGAGGTCCTGGTGCATGCGCTCGTGCACACACATGCACACACACGTGTACACACACACACCGTGCACACACACACCGTGCTCTCTCTCTCTCTCTCTCTCTCTCTCTTAAAAAATGTGGACATTTAGGGTAAAAAGAAAAAGGTGCTTTAGAAACCTACATGCCATACCCCCAAGTGGGTCAGTCCTCACGAGTAAAATTGCTCAAGCTGCAGCCTCAGTGCAGCAAGATGTCTGGTGAAGTCGTCAGGGAGAAGGGGAGAGCTGAGCCGGGGGCTTGCACCTGCCAGCATCTCTCCGTGGAAGTAAGCTCCATCTAATTCCAGCTACACCCCAGACTCACAGTTCAAGGGAGCTCTTTCCTGCTGAGTCTGCTGCTTCTGAACAATCCTCCCTCCACAAAACAGAAACAGTGACTATTTAAAATCTGATTCTGGGGCTAGGGAGATGGCTCAGCAGTTAAGGCGCTTGCCTGCAAAGCCTAATGACCTGGGTTCCATTCCCCAGGACCCAAGTAAAGCAAGAGACACAAAGTGACACATGCATCTGGAATTCGTTTGCAGTGGCGCCATCCATTCTCTCCCCGTCTCTCTCTGCTTGTAAATAAATTTAAAAAATATTTTTAAAGAGTAAAATCTGATTCCTTCAGACTCCCACCTGGAATAAAGTCCCCCCTCCTGCCTGCCGGCTCTTTCCCTTTGGGTGCAACAAACCCCAGCAGCTCACACCTGCTTTTTTTTTAAAAAAATATTGATTTTCTTTTCTTTTTTTCATATTTCATTTATTCATTTTCAAGCAGAGATACACAGAGAGAGAGAGAGAGAGAGAGAGAATGTACCAGGGCCACCACCTTGTGGGTCTGGCTTATGTGGGTCCTGGGGAATTGAACCCGGGGCCTTAGGCACTGGAGACAAGTGCCTTAACTGATGAGCCATCTCTCCAGCCCCACCCTGCTTTTATACTTATTTTATTTATTTTTTATTTGAGAGAGAGAGAGTCAGACAGAAAGAATGGGCTCCCCAGGACCTCAGCCACTGCAAACAAACTCCAGACACGTGCACCACCTTGTGCACCGGCTTAAGTGGGTACCGGGCAGTCAAATCCGATACTTAGGCTTTGCAGGCAAGCGCCCTAACCACTGAGCGTCTCTCCGGCCCTTCCCATGGTGCTTGATCACAGCACTAAGAATGCCGTGAGCTGGCGTCTGTTTATGCATCTGTGTCAGACAAGGGTCGGGACCTGTTTCTCCAGGCTGCCAACTGCTTGTTTGCTTACTGTATAGCGATTGGTCAGTTCAGTGCCGACTGGACACTGGTCTCGTGGAGGGATGAAACGGTCAAGAAATGCCAGCCTCCTGGTCGACGCAGGCTCCGTGGCTAAGCAATGTGTTATGCTTACTTTTCGCGACTCAGTTTTAGTCTTTATTGCTTTCATAAGTTTGCGTTGACCTCATCATGGGAGGCGATGAGGCCCTATTTCTCTTGCAACATACGCTTGAGGAACGTTGGGAAAAACCCAGACACGTTCATAAGCTTCCTTTGGCTTCGGCGTCCCCATCTGAAAATGGACATTGTGGTGCTGTCTTGCCTTTTACATTTTCTGTGACAATCAGACACAACGGTAGCTATGGATATGTTTTTGAAAGAGCTTATTAGCCACCCCTCTGCAGAGGTGGGATGATCATCTGGGAGAAACAGAAGGTGGGGAGCCGTCATGGCTGTGAAGTTAAGAGTCCTTCCTTTTGGATCAAGAGTCAACTGAAGAAATTTAGATATTTACATTTTCTTTTTTAAAACAAAATTATTTATTTATGAGACAGAGAGAATGGACACGCCAGAGCCTCCAGCTGCTGCAAACCAACTTCAGATACATGTGCATCTGGTTTTACATGGACACTGGGGAATCAAACCTGGGTCCTTAGGCTTTGCAGTCAAGCGCCTTAACCGTTGAGCCATCTCTCCAGCCCACATCAACGTTTTCATTCACACCATTTCATCAGATATTGAGATGTTCCAATACAGTGCACAGGCAGGGTGTTGGTGGATCCCAGACCTAGGAAAGAGGATCACTGTGTCATTTCCCCAAGGGAAGGTGGGGGCGGGGCTGGACAGTCCAGGCCAAGGTCAACAGCATAAGAATTCAAACCGGGGCTTTAGGGATTATGGCTCCTTTCACATAGTAAGTATGTAAGTCGTATATAAGGGCACATGGGAGTGAGTCTGGACCGTGAACGGAGAAGGCGGCCACGGCAGGGGGAGAAACGAAGGAGACCTGTGGCTTGAATGCAGAACAGGAGGCTATGGATGGGGGCGGGGGAGGTGGTGTGAGAGGGGGAGGGGAAGAGGGAGGGAAGGCAAACCAAAACCAAAATTTGTTTGAAATGCAACATAACGGAACCTAATTCCTTGTGCCTTGTACCTAATAAAATGAGTGAATTTTGAAACTTATCTGCACCACAAGTGTCCAGCTAGAAGTCCACATCATCTAACCCTTGACCGTTTCTCTGCTGATTTCCAAGTTCACAGCCATCTGAAAGCAGAGCATGTCCGTGAATGACTAACAGACTTGCAGAGTTTTCCCAGTGAACTCTCAAAGCCAAACGTGGGTTGGCTTTCGTGTATAAATTGCCAGTGTTCCTTCGCCTCTAGGCTGAGAGCTCTCTGAAGGGAGCAGGACAGCTGTCAAGAGCCACCGCGGGGCAGAAGTTTCCTCCGCCGAGAGGGACACCGCGCCTGTCATGAAAGGTCGCCTGGTCTCCCGCCATGAACTAAATGTAGACACATATCGTCTGGGAGTTTCTTCTCAGGTGCTGTGGAAAGCAGGTGCTTGTTACTATTAATGTTATTCAGAGCCAGGGAGGCCTTGGCACGCTGCTTACATTTCCTCTTGGTCTTTCTTTTTCTTTTCTTTCCCTTTCTTCCTTCCTTCCTTCCTTCCTTCCTTCCTTCCTTCCTTCCTTCCTTCCTTCCTTCCTTCCTTCCTTCCTTCCTTCCTTCCCTTCCTTCCTTCCTTCCTTCCTTCCTTCCTTCCTTCCTTCCTTCCTTCCTTCCTTCCTTCCTTTCTTTCTTTCTTTCTGCTTTCTTTCTTTTCTCTCTCTCTTTCTTTCTGCTTTCTTTTTTCTCTCTCTCTTTCTTTCTGTCTGTCTGTCTTTCTTTCTTTCTCTCTCTCTCTCTTTCTTTCTGTCTTTGTCTTTCTGTCTGTCTTTCTTTGTTTCTTCCTCTGTTTCTTTTGTTGTTTCTCTCTTTCTTTTTTTCTTCTTTCTTTTTTCTGTTTGTTATTTGGAGGTAGGGTCTCGCTCTAGCCCAGGCTGATCTGAAATCCACTATGTAGTCTCAGGGTGGCCTTGAACTCATGGCGATCCTCCTGCCTCTGCCTCCCGAGTGCTGGGATTAAAGGCGTGCACCACACTCGGCCTCCTCTTCGTCTTTCTTATTATCTACTTTTTAATTCCTTATGTACACTGTGAGAAACGACAATGCCTTTTCCAACATCAATCAGCTCAATGCAGCCAATATTTTAATCACTGGATCTATAAAAATACATTTACCTCAACTGGGTGCAGTGGCTCCTACCTATAAACCCAGCACATGGGAGGCTGAGGTAGGAGGATCGCTGTGAGGCTGACGGTAGCCTCAGATAGAGTGAGACCCTGCCTCAAAAAAAAAAAGACATTTAGGACATTTGGGTTGGAGAGATGGTTCAGTGGTTAAGGTGAAGCCTATTCTCCAGTCCCCATGTAAAGCCGGATGCACAAAGTGTCGGGTGCGTGCTTCTGGAGTTCATCTGTCTCTCTCCGCTTACAAATAAAAATATTTTTTTAAAAGTGTATTATTTTAGCTGGGTGTGGTGGCGCATGCCTTTAATCCCAGCACTCGGGAGGCAGAGGTAGGAGGATCGCTGTGAGTTCAGGCCACCCTGAGACTACACAGTGAATTCCAGGTCAGCCTGGAATTGAGCGAGACCCTACCTCGAAAAACAAAACAAAAAAAAAGTGTATTATTTTAAAAAGTGCATTAACCTCACAAGTCATGATAATAATAGTTACTGTTGTGTAACACATACTTTCCTAAATATTATTATTTCTATTTTACAGATGATGAAAAGTTACGAGTGGATGACTTCTGTAACATGCCATGGCTTTGACTCGAACCAGGATTCATATCTTCCAATGTTCCTCTATGTAAACAAGCCGTAAGAGCACCAAGCAATAAATCCCATTTCCCATTTCCCCCAATGATAGAGTTCTTATTATTCTTGTGTACAGAAAAGGCTTTTTTTTTTTGAGACAGAGAGAACATTTGTCGGTGGTTCTCCATAGTTATTGGCAAGACATTTTAATTTTTAATGTCATTTTAAAAATAAATCAGAATATTACTTGAAAGCAAGCAAAAGATGGAGGCAAATGTTTTGTTTAAAAGTTATTTTACCCCCTCACCAACAACACACAATGGGGAAAAAAACTGGCTCCCTCTGGTGCAGTCCATAACCCCCTAACCCATAGACAGATCCAGTGTGCACACTGAGGAGGGACCCCAGTGGGTAGGGGACAGAGAGGAGGGAAATGGAGGCACCATCACAAGATCTGCTCATACAATATATATAATTATTCATAACAAAGATATTAATTTTTTAAAGTTATGTCAGCTGTATTTAGTTTAAGATAACATTATTCAGCCAATCATTTGTTGCTGTATTCATCTTCATCTGTAGCATGCAGGGTCCACAGCTGGGTAGAAACGCTGATGACTTTTTTCCCCTCAGCCGCCTGAATACAACCTTCCGGTCCTATGCCAGCTAGCCGGCAGGGAGGAAGCTTATGCTGACTGATGTTATTATTTTATGTTTAGACCCATAGATTATTGCTGCTCCCAGCCTCAGTCAGAAAAGCTGCTTTTTGCAGTGGGTGATGGTGAATGCAGTTAAAATGCTGAGGATAAGTGACAGGTGTTCACCAGCCTCCAAGGCTCAGGGAACCCTGCGGAAGAGGGGCCCGAAGGAGGGATGGGGAAGAGTGCTGTGGAGCATTGTCTGGCGGCCATGCCCATCAGCACAGGCGACGAAGACTCGGGAAAGCTGTTTCTCTGGAGCACAGCCCAAGGCTGCTCACTGCTAGAGTCCCCACCTGTCACTGCCCACCGCCCGCGGGGGCAATGATAAAGCGCGCGTGCGCGCACACACACACACACACACACACACACACACACACACACACACACACCACGTATGGGTGGAAGAATGCGCATTCTCTCTTTATTGCTCTCTCAGATCTCATTGCTCATACCTCATACCTCTTTGCTCATCCCTCATATCTCATACCTCATTCCTCATTGCTCATATCTCATTGCTCATATATCTCTTCTTCTCTAACCTCCTGCAGATATGCTACAGAATATATAGAGAGAGCTCCTTGCCAATCAGGGAGCTATTTATTGGTCTATGACAAGAACCTGTGGGCATGATGTGCAAATAGCCTAATCAGGACTCCCTCCTGAAACTCATTAGGCCAAGCCCCTCTTGGCAGGCTGTCAGGTGCCGTCCAAGACTAAGCCAGGGGGTGCCTCCAAAGGCCCCCAAAGGCTTTCGCCCCTGACACCCACCACACTCCAGGGCTGGCAGGCAGCTCGGGTGGAGACACCCCTGTTCTCCCTAGTCTTGCAGCCTTTTTCCAGACTTGCTGACTTCTAGAGTTTTCCGAGCTTCCCTCCTCCCCACTCCCAGGAGGGAATGTTTTGCTTGCCAAACAGTTGTTTATCGCTCCTATAACCTTGAGGAGTGGTCTCTCATACTTGACTTCTGAGCCCCCACAGCCTCCTTCCTCTCTTCAGGAGGGAACAGTACAGTTTGAAGCAATATGATACACAACACCTTGACTTTTTTAATCGACCTCTTATTTTTTATGCCATTTTTTAGTAATAAATATTATTGAAAATTTTATTTTGACTATTATAATTTTAAGTTGTACGAATTCTTCCTTGTACTTTGATAAGTTTTTCTAGGACTGATCTGTTTAATAAATGCAAGAGCTTCCCTTTCCTTCCAGAGGCCGTGGATGCTAACAGGTTCAATGTTTTCGTCAATTCTTTCATAATCTTTCATTCATCTCCATTCCTGTCATCGAGATATTGTTTGGAGGGGGGTTGGTCCCTTACTTTCATGCTGTAAGGTTTTTTTTAAAAGGTTGGCAATCTGCGGTTGTATTTTAAAGCCATTAATTAAATTATGTGACAGCTCTAGGTGTATATCGAATCACCTAGTGGGCTTCTCTGTGGTAGTAGAGAAATGGCAAATGTTATTAAAAACAATGTCCTGAAATGAATTCCAGGGGGGAAAGTAATCTGTTTAATTCCAAAGATTCATGAATAACAACATCTTACTCATGAAAACAATTAAGCAGGAAGATGCATATCGAATTCTGGAATCTAGTTTAATTGTGTACTTGGGAGAAAAAGTTGAATCCACAGATTCTCAGCAAAACAAAACAAACAAAAAACCTTCTGGGTTTCTTACAGAGCATAACAACACTTTCGGGTCGAAGCCATTTTCAAGAGAATGAATCTGAATTTTTTTTTGTTGTTGTTGTTGTTTTTTTTTGAGCTAGGGTCTCACTCTAGCTCAGGCTGACCTGGAATTCACCCTGTAGTCTCAGGGTGGCCTTGAACTCATCATGATCCTTCTACCTCTGCCTCCCGAGTGCTGGGATTAAAGGCGTGTGCCACCGAAGAATATTCTCACCTCGTCGGTGCTTCCTGGGTCATTTTGAGAAACATTACAAATCAAATGATTTTCTTAATGTAGTGTCCACTTCCTGAAGGTTCTTTTTATTTTTTTTAACCATTGAACAAAAATGCACATTTTAAGGCCCCTTTGTCTACTCAAGAGTCCTGTAGGTTGTTGGGCATTTTTTCTTTCCTTCTTTGTCTCTGTTGTTTTATCTCCGCACTGTAGTAAGCCTGTGGCGAGCTCCTCGAGCAGCGAGGAAGAACAACCAGGACTCGAGGATTCTTCTCAACACACTTTAATGGAGAGCCTTTGCTTGAAGGGGGGAAGGAAGCGAGGGGCCCGAACACTAAGAATCAGCCGCTTTTATAGGAAAAGAGACACGGATAGTCCCATGATTGGCTGGCTCCTGCTTGCCACCTCCAGGCGCCACGGGATTGGCTAGGGACAGTTTCTCAAAGCATTGCCTAAGGTGGAGTTGTTTCCCACTTGGCTGCAAGAGAGGGGGCGCCATCCTGCCATGGCGATGTCCCGGCTCCCTGCATAAGCCCATAAAATGCAGATGAGAGTAATGTCCCCCAAGGTTGATATTCCTTGGTTATTAGCAGAAAACCCTCAAATATAATCCTTTTAAACCCTTTTCAAGAAATATTGAATTCATTAAGCCACTCGAGGGTAAGGGAAGTTCTAAACGCCATCAAAGGCTGGTGTTCACTTTCATGTACAGCTTTTGGCGTCCAATCATTTTGTCAGAAGAGCCTCATTAAGTCATCATTCCTGGTTTTGTTTCTTTTTTCCTCCCTTTCCTATCTCTAATCTTTATTGGTGAGCCAAATCCTAAAGGCAGCTTTGGTAGCTGTAGTATGCTAGGTGCCCTGGAGGCTTCAAGTGGGGGGAGGGGAGTGGCACGTCATCACAATGGTGAGGGTCACAGTGGTGAGGTCATAGTGGTGAGGACATAGTGGTGAGGTCACAGTGGTGAGGTCACAGTGGTGAGGTCACAGTGGTGAGATCACAGTGGTGAGGGTCACAGTGGTGAGGTCACAGTGGTTAGGTCACAGTGGTGAGATCACAGTGATGAGGTCACAGTGGTGAGGTCACAGTGCTGAGGTCACAGTGGTAAGGGTCATAGTGGTAGGGTCACAGTGCTGAGGTCACAGTGGTGAGATCAAGTGGTGAGGTCACAGTGGTGAGGTCACAGTGGTGAGATCACAGTGGTGAGGTCACAGTGGTGAGATCAGAGTGGTGAGGTCACAGTGGTGAGGTCACAGTGGTGAGGGTCACAGTGGTGAGGTCACACTGGTGAGGGTCAAGTGGTGAGGGTCACAGTGCTGAGGTCTCAGAGCTAATGTCGGTGAGGGTCACAGTGGTGAGGGTCACCGTGGTAAGGGTCACAGTGGTGAGGATCACAGTGGGAAGGTCACAGTGGTAAGGTCACAGTGGTGAGGGTCAGAGTGGTGAGGTCACAGTGGTGAGGTCACAGTGGTGAGATCACAGTGGTGAGAT
>PVHP010038670.1:0-16756 GCA_004024765.1 Zapus hudsonius | reverse complement strand
AGGGAGGGAGGGAGGGAGGGAGGGAGGAAGGGAGGAAGGAAGGAAGGAAGGAAGGAAGGAAGGAAGGAAGGAAGGAAGGAAGGAAGGAAGGAAGGAAGGAAGGAAGGAAGGAAGGAAGGACGGACGGACTGAATCACTCCCTACTCACTCATTTCTAGCAGTAGTCTGGCATGTGCAAACAAAGGAATTTACCAGCTCTAACCTGATAATAGAAAAGCTCCTCCACAGCCCAATCATGCTTAGTGGCTTAAAAGTCACCAGGTACTCAGAGCATGAAGCCAAGATCTAAGCAGGCAGAGTATTCGCAAGAGGTTTTCACTTGCTTGGGCAAACTCTCACTTGTGCTCCAAACTCTACCCAATTCCATGGGGACTGAAGTAGGATTTAGATATGGGAATAATTCTTCAAGGATTGGGGAATAAGAGGATCTTTCCAAAGCAGTCTCAGAAGAAAAATGCAAAATGTTGAGTTTCATAACCATATGGAGCTTCTTTAAGGAGTGCAGAGCCCAAGAAGGCATGGCATGACTTGCTTTCAACCTTTTACTATGAACGCAGTGTATACCAGGTCCTCTGTGGTCTCTACACAGATTCAAAGCTCCCAGTTACTGATGCCATTCGAAGCAAGGGCCTCAAGCAGGCCTACTCTGCTCTGCTGGCCTGTTGCAAGGAGGCTTTGAGGGCAGGGGTGGCTCTAGAGACAGGCTGAGTGCTCCTTACCTGGTGGGTGTTGTGGTCAGGGTAGCAAACCACAACGTGCACCCTGTGTGGTTCCGCAGAGCAAAGGGGACAAATGGCTGCCGGCGCTTGGGGGTTTTCACTTCTGCTGTGACAAAAGAAAAAGACTATTAACACCAGCCTCTGTCTTCATGGCAGAAACCCTCCCAGTGCCTACAGACAGTGCCCAAAGCTATCTCCTGTGTGAAAGCAGAGGCAGGAGAGAAGGAACTCCCACAGGGTTGCTGACAGAACAAATGGAAGCTCCATGTATGTGCTAAATGCTATGAGATGTGTCACCCACACACAGGCATATACTTGTGGGCACGAACTCTCACACACACATACAGCACATAGTCCCCTGAGCCTCACTCACATCTCCCAACACTTGGGAGGCTAAGGTAGGAGGATTGCCAAGAGTTTGAGGCTAGACTGGGTTACAGAGTAATTTCCAGGTCAGCCTGGGCTAAAGTGAGACCTTGCCTCAAGAAAACCAAAAGAGAAAAAGGAGAAAACAAAAACAAATAAACAAAAAAACCCTGTATGTAACCAAATTCTAGAGAGGTGACCTGACAATAAACTAGGAAATCTGAGGAAAGCACTCTAGTTCCCAGGCTGCCTCAGAATTCTCCTGCAGTCCCCTCTGGCCACTGGCCTGTGGTACCTCCATTGGCCACACAAAGTAAACAAGCAGGACCCAGGCACTGATGACCCAGGGTGGAAAGGCTCCCACCCGAGGAGCTCACAACACATAGACACTGCCAACCTGCCAATCCTAGGAGGCCTCGGGCCAGTCCCAGCTCACCCTGCTGAGCAAGGCTGCAACATCGGTGGTCTGTAGTGGGGGATAAGATGGCATCTTGGGAGGCAGCACATGGACAGTGAAGAACACAGTGGCAGAGCTGAGCTCTCCTCATAAACAACAGAGAAAACAGACTGCATCCTGTCAGTCTTCAAGCAGCCATCCTTTCTCTGACACTGCCACCAAGCAATGTCACCTTAGCACAGTTCCATCTGGATACCAGCAGTGGTCTCCAGAGTGGTCTCTCCCGTCATGTTGCGGCGATACTTCTAAAGGTGGTTCCTAGCTAGGACTGTGCCTATTTCCCAGCCCAGTGGCCTCATTTAGCTCCCCAGGTCTGCTTTAGAAAAACACTGCTTGGGAGGATAGCTCTGAAGAGAAGTGATGAAGGACAGCATCTGCAGGGCAAACCACATTCACTGCTGGGCTCAGGAAGACGCCTCCCTCCCTGGAGACAGGCTTTCATTGTAGAAGATAAAGGCCAGGAGAAGAGGCCAGATGTGCCTTCCTGTCCCACTGTGAACTAGATTGGAAGTTTCCATTCGCAAATTAGATTTTAAAAGGACAGGTGGCAGATGGCTTTGAAAGCTATGTAATAGAGAATAAAGTAAGTATGGCTTTGGAAAAAAATAGAATGGAAGGGCACACTGCTGAGGACCTCCAGCTTCCCTTCCTGTGTTGATCAAAACTGCGGGCACAGACATCAATAACTCACTTCTCAGAGGATAAAAATACCCAGAGCACACACAAGTCCAAACCCACCAAACTGCACCAGGATCCAAATAAACTGCCTCTGCCTTTGGCACAACACTAGAGAGAAAGTTCCCAAATCCATCAAAGAGAATATTATTTCCTTATGATCTCAAATCATCTGCCTCCAGTGAGTGACCAAATCCAACTTCTTCATGGGTGAGAGCAAACCTAAAGCTCAACATCAAGTGCGCCTCGAATGGCTGCTGTTAAGGAACTTCCCACCCCTTTGGGTTTCCTTCCCAAGGTGATTGGGCCATTCTTAACAGTATAGGTTTGATGCTATACAGCAGCTCAATCTATCAGAAAGGACCTGATTTATAGAACAAAATAAATAGGACTGAAAGAGATGGCTCAGTGTTTAAAGGCACTTCATTGCAAAGGTTGATGAACCAGTTCAATTCCCCAGTACCCACATAAAGCCAGATACACAAAGTGGTGTATGCATTTCAAGTTGGTTTGCAGCAACAATAGGCCACCCTGTGGTGACTATTCTCTCTCTCTCTCTCAAATAAATAAATACATCCAAGCCCCAGGTCTGCTGCTAGCTGTTCACATGAATGAAGGTAAATTACTGTGATGTCTGCCTGAGTCTCTGTCCTGTCAACTACATAGGGCAATGCTTGGCTTTGACTGAGTGATTACAGAGCATATAGGAAAAGCCCAAATTAAGAGGTGAACCCTCCCTTAGGCATTTATCCCAGTAAAACGTTCTGCCTCCCTCCAAAAAAAACAATGTCCCTCTGCCTCAATATACTCTTAGTAGAGGGAACTCAAGCTCAAATACCTTTTTGTTTTTGTGATTTTATTTTGAAGACAGGGTCTTACTATGTAGCTGAAGCTGGTTTTGAACTAATCCTCCTGCCTCAGCCTCCTAAGTACTGTGATGACAGGTGCGCACCACCATGCCTGGATCAAATACATCATAACCTACAATCTGGAATTGGTCACATACAAACATCAACCAATCGGATTAAATTATACTCATGCTCATTAAAACAAAGTAAGGCATTCTAGTTCCTCACTTACCGTCAAATTCTCAAGGAATCTTCAGGAGTCAGAGTGAAAAATAAAGAACACTTTCTTTTCTATCTCCTAAGCATATAAATTCCTATCGAAAGAAACTGAAAGTTTGTACCTTAGCAATTATTTTCTTGGTAACAGTATTTTCTTAGCTCCCTGACTATGATAGCCCTGCTTAGCCCATGTGCTCCAATGAGAAGAAACGCTCGTTGAGGAGTCAGTCTACAGCAAAGACATGGGGCACGCTTGGCAGAAAACGGTGCTCCGCCGCCAACTTGCTTTCCATTATAACCAAGCCCCTGTAATTGGCTTTGGCTACTTCTGCACCATATACTGAAGCATTATTCAACTTCAGCAAAGTTTGAGGGAGGTGGAAGACAGGCAATGACAAATCAGCACATTGCTGCTGATACAGTAAAGTGCCACTGTGCTCGTTAGTTGGAGACGAGACGTTCTCTCAACCAAACATACCCCCTTCAGCTCCAATGAACAACAAATATAAAAATCAACGTAGCAGGCAGTGCTTGAAACAGAAAAATGAGGCAAGCCCTCGCTTGGCTATACTGTACCTCTAGCATAGATCTGGTGCTCTAGGTTAGTCAGACTGGCTGTACTCCTAGTTCTAAGGTAGACAAGGGGGAGGCCTGGTAGACAGGAGAGACAAAGTTAGAGGGCAAGAATAAATGTGGTGAGTCAGCTTCACCTTCAAACAATAAGCACAGAGAACAGTATGAAAACAGCATGCATCATGCAGTTACTGAGCATCCCCCAGAGTTGCTATGAGCCAAGAATGTACTTGTCAAAGCACACATGGCATTTGGTGCCTGGCTTTGATGGCATAGTGACTCAAAGCATGCTCTTCTTTTTCTAATTAGGGGAAGAAAAGTGTATCAAATGATCTTTTGAACAGAATGACGAGCCTTTTGAGGATTCTTAATTTAAAGCATGTTATGTTCTTAATTGGCACAAAAGGAGGTTACCAGAGCCTATCAGTATGGATTTGGAGGGAGGATACTCCACTCCAGTTGGAAAAACGTAGTAGCAACAGAATACTGGTTGCTGGGGACCGTGGATGCTCAGGAAGAGTCAGTGTGGGCTCCAGCTTTAACCAATCTCTACTAGGTTTATCTCATTGTACTGAATCCTAAATCAAACGTAGACACTGCAAGATATTACATTAATATTTGATTCATAAAATGGCCTTGAAATACAAAACTGATATGTTCAGTAAGTGCCAGGCCATCCAGCATTACCTTTGAGGTCAACCCTCATGAACAAGGACACAAGTATGTCAAAATGAGGCTGATATACTCTCTTCCCTGCTAAAGAAACAGTAAAACTATGAGAAATCAGCAGTTCCTTAAGCTGAATTTCAAATAAGAGCTATTTGAGGGGCTCGTTTTAAGGTTGGCTTGAATGAAAAGCACAATTCTGGGGGAGGAGAATAAGACTAAATTCTCAAATAAGTCTGAAGGTGTGATCAGTTCAACAAGGCTGAATTCTACTAACTTCAAAACCAATACTCAGCAATCACTTTGGTAGACCAGTTTAAATATGTAGGTCACACAGGAATTTCCAAGAAGAGACATTTGGAAACTTAGGTCTATTCAGTTTTGCGTGGGTCAAAAGACACATCCCACTTGTACCAGCTTAACAGAACATAAAAATCCATCTCCACACGAGGAAAAAAGGACACTGAAGAAGGAAAGGGACTGACTGGGAAGAAGATGCAGATCAGTGGAGAGGAAATGGGCAGAGGATGGGAGAGGATTATGATCAAAATACACTACATATGCATATATAAAAATTGTTGAAAAATTTAAAAGAACCACTATTTAAAATACCATAAAAGTAAAGTAAAACTAACTTAACCAGGGCATTAGCAGACAAGGCACCTTACTAGCTATAGAGAGCAGAGCATATGAGAAACAGAGAGAGACAGAGAGACGGGGAAACTCTTCATGTGTTGCTGAATGTGGGCCTTCCTGGTGTCTCTGCGGATTCTGGATTTACTGTTTCGGAACCACAACACTCTCCTGGACATACTTCACATTACTGACTGTTCACTCTTCTGGGTGGGAAGGCTAGAGGGGAGCCAGACTTGAAGCACTGGCTCCTCAGGGACGACAGCCTCAAGGCCAGCTGACGCTTCCCTGTGTCTCCTTCTAGAAGAACAAGGCAGACAGGGTCGGCTCACATGCTCCCAGAGAGGAGAGCCAGCACAGATCCTTCACACACCACGGAAACCCACTTCCCATGACATGTTTGTAGACCAGAGGGAACACTGAGGTATTCATGAGCTATGTGAAGTCCAGCCAAGACTCCCCAAAGAAACCGCACTGAAAGAGCTGGAGCTGAGTTGAATTTGGATGACAATGACTTGAAGTACAACGAAGCCCTTGCGGTTGTCCATCACCATCTCCCAGCTCTGAGGAAAGCAGAGCTCCACGGTGAGGCATTAAATAGACAAAGAAAACATCAGCATCTAACACACTGACTCTCCTTCCTCCCAAGGCAGGGTATTCAATTCTTTTATACTCTAAAAACAATAAAGGCTCCCCTTTAAAATGTTTTTTCCACATGGGATCCTGACCTCCCTCTATTCAAGAAGACATACAAACCCACAAGCTCTAGCTTTAAACATTAGAAAAGCTGCTTTTTAAATCCAGTCAAAAAATCTTATCAACTGAAAAACCAACTGTCTTGCTGAGCAGCTGGTCCATTCTCAGGTGTGCCAGCTCATTTGCAATGTCACCAGAACTTAGAAATCCCTCTCCCACTCAAAGATGGAATTAGAGCCCATATTGAAAGTGCAGTAGTTTGTGCCAGAAAAACTATCTTTTACAAGGACTAAAACAGAACAACACAGGACAGTCAGAACTTCCTACAGATTTCTCCATGGAGAATGACAGCTCGACTTGAATTTTTCAGGGGAGCACTGCTCTGAAGGTCAACACTGATACAGATGGGCATTTGCAGGTTAAAATCTTACTCTGTCCAAAGCATGGTGGATCCACTGAGGAGCCCATCCAGTCTTCTGACTTGGCGGAATCAGCTTCTTTGTCTTCTTTACAGTAATCTGCCATCCATGACTCCTTGGTACTTACATACTGGTCTAGAAGGAATTCCACAGAGCCATTGAGAGGAGAATTAGAAACGATTAAAGGTTTGTGTAACATCATTCAATTCAGCAAGCCTTTCTTGTGTGGCTCCCTATGTGCCGGGCCTATGCTGGAAGCTCAGAGAGGCTGGGCCCTGGAGGTCCTCCACACCATACAGTAGAGATTAATGTGAGCAGAGTAACTGCCACCATTGAGCTATTCCACGCTGTGCAAGGGGAAAAAACAGATATAAATAAAATGCTATGGGGCCCAGAAGAAGGGAAAACTTACTCTGCTTTGGCAAGAGAGGGAAGGTACCCAACGTCCAAGGAAGTTGCAGACCAGTGGAGACTCTTACTTTAGTTTTGGAAAGATGAATAAACATGACCAATGAAACTGAGATTGATGAGGCATTTTGGGAAGAGTGAATAGCACACACACGAAGACTAAGATATGAAAGTACAAGGCACATTCAGAAACACTGAATACACTGGTGTTCAGTGCAGTGTGCTGAGACGGGGATAGAGCAGAGACACCTAGGAAAGAGAGGGCACATTTTGTAAAGAACATGGTATGCCACACCAAGGAGAAGGTCTGGAGATAGACTAATTAATTAGGAAGGTATGAAAGAACAATTCCACCGAGGATGCTGAGGTCCAGCAGCAATGCTCCGTGAGGAGCTTTATGCTCCGAAGCGGAGATCCTATGGGAGCGGCACACACTGCAGTGAAGAAGTTCTATATGCTAAGTAAGAAGCTACACGTTTAAAAACAAGAATCATTGGTTTCTGGTTTTCAATTCCAACACTTGGCTATAGAAGTGAGATTTATTTAAACAATAAGAGGTCCTAGCAAAGTTTCTGTGTTTTAGAACACCATTAGGAATAAATAATTGAAGGTTTCACCAAACAAAGGAGTCTTCTGAAAGACATTTTTAAAAAGAAACATTTCTGCTCATCAGAAATATGAACAAGAGTCCTTCTGAGGTCGACTCTCATTTAGTGAGCTTCTCACGGCACTGCAAACCTAATCCAGATCAAGATGATGGGGAAAAACAATAGAGGAGTCAAAATAACACAGTTTAGAATAAGGTTAATTTACTGGTGTGCATGCGTGCGTGTGTGTGTGTGTGCGTGTGCATATGTGTGTGTGTGTTGTGTGTGTGTGTGTGTGTGTGTGTGTATGTGTATTCCCTTGCCTCCTTCCTTCCTTCCTTTAGCTCTATTTTGTTTTTTGATTTTGAAACAAGGTCTCACTATGTAGCCCAGTCTGGTCTTGAACCCATGATCTTCCTGCTTCAGCCTCTGGAATACTGGGATTACAGGCCTGCACCATGCCCAATAACCACAGGTAATATAAATAAGCAAACAAATTAATGAGTACAATTTGATCACTTTAAAAATATTCTGATCAAAAAACACAGTTGCATCTCACTCAACACTTTTCATTTTATACTGACAAGGCATTGGAATGTTATCAGCAGCCTTGATTGGTACACTGGAGGAAGTTTGCAATTCATAGTATCTGTGTTCTGACTCAAAGATAATCGGAATTTCACCAAAATGTGGTCATGTAGACCAATAAACCAAATAGTGAATGTGAGATTTCATAGCAAATGTACAAAGTACCCAATAGTGCAGGGACACTCCTCTACTATATATGTATAATTTTTAAAAACTTATTTGATATAGAGAGAGACAGTATGGGTACACTGAGGCCTCTTGCTGCTGCAAATGAATTCTAGACACATGTGCCACTTAAAACATCTGGCTTAATGTTGGTACTAGGGAATCAAACCTGGACAGGCAAGCTTTGCAAGCAAGTGCCTCTGACCACTGAGCCATCTCTCCAGTCCTTTTGTAGTTTCAGATGACAGAACTACAAATAAAGTGGTTCTCTTTCACCCTGCTAAATTAAATTCATAGATGCACTTTTCAGCATCACCAAAGAAACTTCTAGAACACACCACTGGCTTGGCAACCCACTAATTAAGTCATTTTAGAGTTAGCATGATACTTAATGGGAAACAACAAATTTACTCTGCTGTAAAGATAAAGGTTTCAAACTAATTCCTCAATCACTCTGTAAATGGGCATGGTGGGGTATGCCTCCAATCCTAGAACTTAGGGGAACTGTGAGCTTGAGCCCAGCTTGGGCAATAGAGTGAGATGATTCAAAAAACTTTAAAAGAAAATCCTCTGTGAGTAGCCTGACAAACAATAATCTACCCTCACTTCCAGAATATTTAGTGCACACCAGTGACAAGCACTTGAAAAGAAAGTTCATTGAGATCTTCTGCATTCTCTAGAGGAGTCTCAGCTCTTTCTTCTTCACACAGGGCACCAACTCTGGAGGCCAAGTTAGGGTTGGCCAGGGAAGTAGCCGTGACAAGTAAGTGATGTTAGCTAGACACCAGGCAAAGCACTGCCCACCTAGGATGAACTGTCTGCAGACGAGGGACTTGTGTGCCAATAGGAACGGGCAACTTTCCACTCACCAATCAGTACAGAAGTGATGTTGATATCCAAGCGGGGTTTGGCCTTGGCCTCAAACTTCAGGCGAGGAGGATGGAGACGACTAGCTGCTTGTTGTTGCCAGGATACAGAGCAGGGCCATGGCTCAATAAATGGTTCCCAGCCTAAGAGAAGGCAGGAAGTAGGCCATCTGTTCAGCAGATATCAAGGGTTCATGGAGGAACACTGTTCACAAATGCTTAGCAAAGACAGACTACAGCTTAATAGAACCAATTCACGTTCACAAGGAAAGTAGCACCTTTGGCTACATGTTACTCTACAGATGTCTGCTAACCATGGAAGAGTGTGGAAGAGCATCAGCCATCCCTACCACAGTCTTGCCCAGGAGGCAGGAAGCAGGGTAGGATATGTGCTCTGCTACTTTAAAGAACAGGCGAGTCCTGTTCTTCAGCCAATTAAGAGAGGAAGAGGAGCCTCAGACTCAGACCGGAAAAGAAACACAGGGGCTTCAGTTAAGGGAACTGCCACATTGGAGTCTCCTGGTTACAGGAACCAGTGGTTGAATAACAGGCACATTTGGATGTTCCTTAGCCTCACAGATACAAAAGGAATTTAAACACACTCATATGCAGTTTAAAGGTAATACACCATAAATGTTCACACACCCACTACTTAAGAAATGGAAAACTGCAATTCCCTTGAAGCCTGAGTGCCACTTCCCAATCCTTCCACCCTGGACCAGTCTGACCTGGAGCTCACTCTGTAGCCAAGATTGGCCTTGAACTCACAGCAATCTTCCTACCTCAACCTTCCAGAGTGCTGGGATGCTTGATATTTAACCATCTCCTAGTCTTTCTTTACACTTTAACCACATATATACATGCATTTCTTTAAAATATAAAGGATTTTCCTATAAATGAATAACCAGAAGATATAAACAGAATCCCTGTATGTGTTCTTATTCAACTTTTGTTTTTTGCCCCCAAAACATGTCTTTGACCACATTATTGAGAATATTATTATTTCATATTGCTGGAGCTAGCCAGTAGATGTTTGTTTTCACCACTATAAAACAATCCACTAGGCAGGTGTGGTGGTGCACGCCTTTGATCCCAGCACTCGGGAGGCAGAGGTAGGAAGATCACCATGAGTTCAAGGCCACTCTGAGACTACAGAATGAAATCCAGGTCACCCTGGTCTAGAGCGAGACCCTACCTCGAAAAACCAAAAAAAAAAAACTCTAGTTCCAGTGCCAGTAGGAAGATACTGGTACATAGTCTGCCCATGATCCCTCATCCACCTGACGAGGGAGTGCTTGGCATACAAACCTAGATAGCAGGGTCTAGACCAGCTGCTAAGTTTGCTTGTGTTCACCTCTAAGTGATGCTAAATGGTTTTCCAAAGTGAGAACACAAACTTACCGGTTCACTAGCAGGAACCATGGCTAGCATTTGCTCCAAAACTTAGTAGTGTTATACTTAATGCCTGTCTGATAGGAATAAAATAAGGTATCTCAAACCAAGTGTGGTGGTGCAAGCCTGTGATCTCAGCAATCAAGAGGCTGAGGCAGGAGGATTACCATGAGTTCAAAGTCAGCCTAGGAAACAGAGTATGGTTTGAATATGGTTTGTCCCCCAAACAAAAAACAAAGCAACAACAACAACAAGAAAATGATTATCTTCTTGCAAAAAATACATGTTTGTGGCTAGGTATGGTGGCATGGGCCTTTGATCCCAGCACTTGGGAGGCAGAGGTAGAAGGATCGCCTTCAGTTCAAGGCCACCGTGAGACTACATAGTAAATTCTAGGTCAGCCTGGGCTAGAGTGAGACCCTACCTCAAAAAACAAATAAACAAACAAAAAAAAAGATTATCTCTTTGTGATTTCAAACATTCAACTTGTTAAGGCCAGCTAGCTAACTTTTGATAGATTTAAATATTCTTGCGAAGTCAGCCATAGTGTAAACCTCCAATACATTCTAGTAACCCAGAGCAGATTCATTAGCCTTCCTTACACCGCTTGACACTTAAGTGTCCTGAACATATTCACACAATTTTGAAACTAACATTTGAACTGGGTGAATAAATGTTTCTCAGAAAAGTAGCTGCCATGTGCTTCGCAAGTTTCTCTTCACTAAGAAGACAGGCACTGCTCTAAAGTTAAACATTTTGAATGAGGAAAGAGTGTTACCTTTCAGTGAATGTTAATGACACTGAACTTAATGTGACATGCTCTAGAACAATCAGCAGCAGCAGTTGAGGCTCACTCCTCTGTGGAAATGGAAGGGAGCAATCCCGGCTGGACTCCAGCCTACACTGCGCTTCACTACTTTGCTTACTCATAAGGTCCACACCTATGAGGAGTTCTGATGGCGACTTCTTCAGACTCGATTGAGGCATAGAAGTTGACAGCTCAAACCTCTAGGCCTGAACATACGATGACTTCTAAAATTCAACTGTTTAAGCCTGCTATGGTTTGAATATGGTTTGTCCCCCAAAAGTTCATGACCTGGATGCTGGGTTACCAAATGTGGCAATGGTAGTAGTAGGACCTTTAAGAGGAGGTCTAAAGTAATGTCCTTGTGACCTTCAGGGCATACCCTCAAAAACTACAGTTATGTGTTGGAACCTGATCCTGAACTGCTTTCTGGCTTCCTGTCAGGCAATGTGATCTCTCCTTCCCACATGTACTCCTCCCATGATGCCATCTGCCAATATGCCCTCTGCAGAAGCTGATCCAATGGAATTTTGGTCTTTCAGCCTCCAAAACTGTGAGCTTAAAAAAAAAAATTCTGGCCGGGCGTGGTAACACGCGCCTTTAATCCCAGCACTTGGGAGACAGAGGTAGAAGGATTGCCGTGAGTTCAAGGCCACCCTGAGACTACATAGTGAATTCCAGGTCAGCCTGGACTAGAGCGAGACCCCACCTCAAAAAAAAAAAAATCTTCAATCAGAAAGTAGCAGGCTGGGTATTTTGTTGATAATAATGAGCACAACAGACTAATATAAGGCCCATCTTGGGTCTTTCCAGAGGGAGGAGGGAAACATGAAAATGCCAAACAGTTTTATACAGATCTTATATCTATAGTAATATTCTGTCTGCACAATTGTGCTGTGCTTTGGGGAACAGGTGGCACAGGAGACAGATCACCACTGACAGTCCACTTCTAATGAACCAAACAGGTCCGGGGGAAGTGAGCAGGCCTGAGGTTGAAAGGGCTGATGAACATAAAACTATCCCATGAAATTTAGTGATTATCAAGGCCAAATAAATGACCTCCCCACAGAGAAATATTGTGCTGGTAAGGAACCATACTACAGGATCAGACAGAATTAACTATGAAAATTGTAAATAACTAGTCAGATGTATTTTTAGAAAATCTTGTCTTCTGAGCTTATGCAGTCAGGTGCTTTTAGTTTTTCTGACTCACCCCACCCTTTTTTTCATTTCAAACTTATATAGTAATGGGTCTAGGCAAATACCTCAATGTATTTTTTTGTATATTTTTGTGTGGTGTGCATGCATGTGAGTGATGCATGTTTGCATGTGTGTGGGCTCAAGGGTATAGGGAAGTGCACATGAGTGTGCATGTGTGTGGTGGCCAGAATTTGATATCAGGTGTCTTATTTGATAACTTTCCACCTTATTCTTTGAGATGGAGTCCCTCACTAAACTTAGAGCTCACCAATTCAGACTAGCTAACTAGTGAGCCCAAGATGTTCCATGTCTACCTTCCCAGTGCTGGGATCACAAGCACCTACCACCATAATACCTGGCATGTTTAATTGGTGCTGTGAATCCGAACATGGTCCTCATTCTTCACAGCAAGCACTTTACCCACTGAGCTCTCTCCCCAGCCCCAAATGTATTTATAAATCCCCCAATAATTTAGATTGATACTGACCAGACAGAGCACGGTTATAATAATCTCCAGAAAGGGTGAAGTGGGCATAGCCTTCAGGGCTGGTCCTTATATGCTGAAGAAAATTCAGACCTGAAACAAAAGAAATCTCACTGCAGTGGCAGGACAGGAGCAGCCCAAACTGGCCTTTGCAGACAAATTATTAGACTAATGCTAGCCCTATGTAGCTAGTACTGGTGTTCTTTTTTTTTTTTTTTTTTTTTTTTCGAGGTAGGGTCTTGCTCTAGTCCAGCAGTACCTTTAGTTGTCTCTCATATTTTTAATAATTTTGGTTTTTCGAGGTAGGGTCTCACTCTAGCCCAGGCTGACCTGGAATTCACTATGTAGTTTCAGGGTGGCCTTGAACTCACGGCAATCCTCCTACCTCTGCCTCCCGACTGCTGGGATTAAAGGTGTACACCACCACGCCCGGCTTATACTGGTGTTCTTGTAGGAGAGAGAGCATGCAAGATTGTGGTGCTCTGTCCATCATGTAGGGCTTTTACATCAACTATCATTTTTTGATTTACTTCATTAAAGTTTTGTTTAGCTTGATTACTGAGAATTTTGGCACCTTCTAAAGCATAGGTCTCACTTCTCCCAGACTCATCCCTGGCACACAGGTATATCCAACACATTAGGAACATAAAAAGATAGTTTTCCAAGTCCATGAAGAGGGGTAGAGTGATAAGAGCAGTCATGTTCTGTTGAATGTCAGCTCATCATTTTATGATTATCAATGAAAAATAAGAAACCAGCTAATTATTCTTTATAGAAAAGTTATCCATACAAACAGTCAGAATTCCAGTCTTTTAATCACGCAGCCTGGCCATACCTGAAGGAACTGGGACACAGACAACCTATAGGATGCGCTAAGGCTGACCAAACTTCTCTGAAAGACGACGCTAGCATGACGGAAACTGTGGAAATGGACAGTGGATTTCTACCTCTCTCCTAGGAAACCTCATCCTGGCTGTCTACAAAAATACACAGATAACAGTGCTCCTGCCCTGGTCCATCCTACCAGACAGCTTACAGGGGAAGATGGTCACCTCACACATGATCCTAGTCAGGAGTACTCAGGTGAGCTTTCTTAATAAGATCCTAGTTTTGTTTTGTTTACAAGAGGGCAACTGAGGTACGAGCATTCGTTCCTCAGCTAACATTTTCAGTGTCCTGAATAACACTATTCGCTACAATAGTCAGAGCTGGAGAAAGTAAGCAAAGTGGAGAGAGGAGGAATGACTCGGCTCCATTTGTTAAGACAATGACAATTCCTATTATTTCAAGGCTATAGGCTGAAGGCCATGTATGACAAATAAATAACAATTTCTGGAAAATATACATAACGAAAAGCATATGTAAAACCGCTATCTAAATTTCACCCTTACTACCAAATAGAGGAAAGCAAGAATAATTTTTAAAATGTAAAAGGTAACCCAGCCATCACTGGCCCAGCACTCACGGGAGAAGGTGAGCTCAGCGAGAGGCACATCACAGTCCATGCAGTCATCGATGAAGCAGATGCACACATTCTCCGCCTTGACTTCCACCCCAGAGATGCGTGGTGATGGCACAGCCCCCGGGCTGTCACGGCTGCTGGAGGCCACTGACAAGGATTTTAGAGGCTCTGCATTCTTGAACAGCCAACTTGCTGCCTTTTTCAACTGGCCTTCAAAGAAATTAGAAGGTGAGAGGTTCCACCAATGTCCATAACTACCCTGGCAACCCACAGAGGAAAAGAAAAAATAGTTTTCTAGAGATCTACAGGGCAGCCAAGAAAACCTCAATCCAAACGTGTTCTGAGACTAGAAGAAAATGCAGGAGGGAGACATACTGGGGATTCTGCTACTAACAAACAGACTAAGGCCCTGTTGTTTGCTGCACACCTTCCACTCTGGTGTGACTCACAAGGCCTCCAGAAGGCCAGTCCTTCCCTCCTGTGCCACCTGAGGACAGAGAGGAGAGGAGGGACCCTGTTCTAGGGCCATGTGGGATGCAGGTTTAATCCTCTCAGTGTAGCTTCACATGTGGTGTTCCCAAGTGTCTTACTTTGTGCATAATCTTACTTCTCAGTGGCTAAGTTCTGGAAACAGAAAGCCAAATTAAGGGGGTGGGTGTGTAATGTACACCAGCTGCCCAAATACAACCAGATTTCTAATGTATTTTTAGCCCCCAAGAAAGAAAAGAAGAAAAAGTGAGCAAAGAAGGAAAGGAAAAAGTCAATCCACACTCAGCAGTTGCCAGAGCACAGGCCCTGGGATCTGCAGCAAGGTAAGCTGGCTCTAGAGCCTAGTCCTACACTTACTAGGTGGACAAGTGGATGGTTTTCTCTGTGCCCTAGAACACTCGAGGGGACTAACAGGAAGAGGAAATAAGTGAGCCTCAGAGTAGAGTCTGCCATCCTTGCAACAATAAGCTTGAAATTAGGTCATTTCCCCATAAGGTGAAAGTGAAGAAAGTTATTTTTCCACTCTGAACTCTGCATCTCCAGAATCAGAGCTTTTTCATTCTTTTATCTAGACTATCAGGGTAAATGGAGGGGGGGACCCCTGGAATGGGCTAAAATAAGATGTACTCAGCTCAAAAAGGTATGTTTGGGCTGGAGAGATGGCTCAGCTACAAAGTCTAACAACCTAGGTTTGATTCCCTAGTTTCCATGTAAAGCCAGATGCAGAGTAGCTCATGCATCTGGAGTGCCTTTGCAATGGGTGGAGGCCCTGCTGTAATTGTTTTCTGTCTCTCTTTGTGTCTATCTCTCTTCCCTCTATCTTGACACTTGAAAATAAATGAAAGGTTTTTTGTTTTGTTTTGTTTTGTTTTGTTTTTTGGTTTTCTGAGGTAGGCTGACCTCAGGGTGGCCTCGAACTTGTTTTAAATGTTTTAAGCCGGGCATGGTGGCGCACACGCCTTTAATCCCAGCACTCGGGGAGATAGAGGTAGGAGGATTGCGGGGAGTTCAAGGCCACTCTGTGACTCCATAGTGAATTCCAGGTCAGCCTGGACTAGAGCGAGACCCTACCTTGAAAAACCAAAAAAAAAAAAAAAAAGTTTTAGAAAAGGGTGTGTGTGAAAAGATAAAGGCATACAGATACAGTTCCACACCACAAAGGAATATATTGTCCAGTTTAGGCCCTGACCCTGGGTTCTTTACTCTAGCCACCCTCTATTTCCTTGGTTTTATCAGAAGACAAGATTCAGTTCCTGGGTGCTCAAGGGTCTCCTATGGGGACTGAATGAGGAATTTAAATTTTTCCCTTTTAAAAACAAATAAACAAATTCAACTCCATCCCATGCTGTACACAGCCCCTGACACTGATCTGTGGAAGCAAGAGAAGGGCTGTCAAATGTTGGCACAACCTCCTCACTTTCTTCCGCCACTTCATTTCTTGTTTGTTTGTTTGTTTTTGGTTTTTCGAGGTAGGGTCTCACTCTAGCCCGGGGTGACCTGGATTTCATTCTGTAGTCTCAGGGAGGCCTCGAACTCATGGTGATTCTCCTACTTCTGCCTCCCGAGTGCTGGGATTAAAGGCGTGCACCACCAAGCCCGGCATGTTTGTTTGTTTTTTGTTTTAGGAGGTAGGGTGTTACTCTAGTCCAGGTTGACCTGGAATTTACTATGTAGTCTCAGGCTGGTCTCGAACTCACAGCGATCCTCCTACCTTGGCCTCCTGAGTGCTGGGATGTTAAAAAAAAAAAATCAGTGTTTACAATTAATGTCAATGATATGGAAAAATGTATCATAATAAAACTATAATTCCACAAGATGGCTGACTAGCAGACACGCCACATCCCTCAGGAAACAAGGGTCAGGGTTTTCAGCAGGGATCCAGGTCGTGGACATAAGCTGCAGTCACGCTCTGAGCCGCAGACACCCCCCAGCACAGGATTCTCACCAGTGGAAGCTTCCATCGAGGACCGCGCTCGCCAGAGGCAGATGCAGCGAGAGAGCTGGGGCCCATCTAACCCTACCAACCGACCGTAGGCCGA
>PVHP010038669.1:0-16755 GCA_004024765.1 Zapus hudsonius | reverse complement strand
GGGGGGAAGATTCCAGCATTATGAGTTGTCTGACAAGAGGAACTGCTTGCTTGGGATGAATTGTCCCCAGGACTCTGAGCAGCCCCAGTTAGAGGGGCAGACTTAGAACCCAGAAAGTTTGCTACTGGTTATAGATAATGGACTTGGAACTAGAAGATTTGATGTTTTCCCTGTTTGTTTTAGAACTTTCATTGTTTCCGGTTTTCCTTGCTATGCCCAGTCCCAGGTTTTGCAGTGTGAATGTGCACTCTGTGCTGTTGTGTGTTTTCAGTTTTATAGCTCATAATATAGTGACCTTGGACTACGGGGATGCTTGAAAATTATTTAAATCGAAAAAAATTAGGACTCTTAAAGTTGTATGAATAAACTGCATTGTATATCATGGATGGTCATCAGTTTATGAGAACTGGTGGTGGAATGTGGTCCTTTGAATCAGCTGTGTCCCATCAGCTCATGTTTTCTGAAAGTTTGGTTCCCTAGCTGGTAGCAATCAGGGAGGTAGAGCCTTGGTGGGGGAGATGCTTTGCTGGAATTGACCTTGAGGTTTATACAGCTTGTCAATCTTAGTCATGCACTCTCTTGCTGCTGTTGTCCAACTGACAGTGGTAGAGAGGTGATGTCCATGCTCTGCTCCACCATCTCTTCCCTTCCATCATGAAGCTTCCCCTTGAGATTCTAAGCCAAATTATGTTCCTTCCGGTTAGGTGATTCATCTAGGCAATGAGAATTTAACTGCAACATTCATTTTTTTAAACAAAAGCCATTTAAATAATATTTTGCAAAAGGGAAAATATGTCACTTAAAGAATGTCTTTGTTCTAGTGAGCAGGCAATGATTCTTTCTCATCTTCTTGAATCTGTCCACTCCAGTGCCTGGCCATTCAAATAATAGCATGTGGTAGAAGATAGCAACACACTAGTCTGTAAGTCATTGATAATTTTTATTCTCCCCTGCTGAACAATTATCGTTGGAATATTTCTTGTTACTATCTAGCAGCCATTGTCCAAGAAGCCCGGAAACAAGAACAGGCTTTGTAGCAGTACACTTTTGGGGAGATTCTGTGGAGCTACTAGACAAGAGCCAGCATTAGAACCCAACCATGGATATGGCATTCTCAAATCTGACTGCCTATGAAGTCCTCAGACTTAACTGTAGCCTAACCACTGTCACATTGGACAGAAGAACTTCCTTGCTGAGCTCAGCAATCATGCAAAATTATAGAAGAATATTAATTGGCAGCTATTTTTAGACAACACATTTTGACAGACTGATATGAAACCTTACATAACCAAAAATAAATATGAATTTTCATATTGTAGTTTATGCTGATAAGGAGGAGAGAGGCAGGAAAAATAATGTAAAAATTTAAATCCCTAGCTTTATAGATAATGACAGTAATATCTTAATTGGGGTGGAACACCTTGTACTTGATTATAAAATTCTGTGATTGGTACATTTTTATTAAATCCAAAAAAATCACATTCATTTTCATCTGGCTCATTTGGCCATTCTTTGCAGAATTCTCTATAATGTGTAGAATGTATTAGTAAAATTCTTATACCAATTATAATCTTCTGCTTCACATTTGTCCTGTAAGTCATGAATTCCTGCCTCTGAACTGGAAGTGTTAGGACTCAAACATGTACTCAGGAATTCTGGCTGTAGTGCACAGCATGCTCCCAGACAGTTGTAGCCATAAGCCTCAAAATATTTCTTGATAAAGTATTCTGTCATCAACATCTCAAACAATATGTGTCTTGGTGGACTCGTTCATCATTTGGTATTTAATATTTTATTATATGAATCTAATAATATATTCTATGTTTAAATATACATATGTGAATATATTCAAATTCATCTAAGGTTTTCTAGGAAATGACATTTAAGTTAGGATATACATGAAAAGAGAAACATGTTTATATATAAAATATAAATACAATACTATTGACATTTGCAGATGGCGGTACAAACTTAAAAGTGCTATATATTTTTGAGGTTTTCCAAATATTTACCTGCTGGACACACCCACTACATAAATGCACACTCCCACACATATACACATACCCTACAAAATGTTTTTTGAATTATGAGAGAATGAGCAAAGCTCCTTTTTCATGCTGAAAAAAAATGAGGATTTTTTTGTCCCATCAATAACTCGAGACTGAAATGGAAAAGTCATACTTCAATGTTGACAGCTGACTGGACCTCCATGAGGAATTGTCTCCTACTAAACCCCCATAAGAGAAAAGCTAGAAAAAAGAAGAATATAAATTGCATGAGCCCAGGAAAAATTGCTTCTGAATTATGGCTAACTCTATCATGATGTGGAGTAGTTCATATCTATGTTCAAGCAAGCTTTTCTAGTTCCATATATTCTTGATATATGGAACAAAAGCTCACCAACTTCAAAATTTCCAGACAATTATAGTTAAATTTCCAAGAAGCTTTTAATGTATTTCATCCTATTTGATGTGTTCCTCACTTTAAAACATTAATGATGCTTCCAAAAATGTGAGATCTGCTTATTTTTATTTAGAACACATTATAACTCATTAAATGTACACTGTGCTAGACATCATTGATATATATTAACCTATATAATCTTCCTATAACCTTACTGTAAGAAGACACCATATCAAAGCACAGATATTTAACCTTACTGATGCATTCTACCAGTACATCCCTATTAGGATGGCCATAATAATCAATATTTCCTGAGATTCTACTTTATGACAAGTAACTCTATTGCAAAAACATATTTGGTACCTTAGGGTATTAAATCCTAATAATCTTTCAGATATCAGTTTAGTGAGAATCAGGGAATCTAGAATCATAATCAGAGAACATCCTACTCTGATCAGAAAGCTTTCAAGAAGAGTCATTTAATATTTTCCTTAGAGTTTGAATTATTTGATTATTGCATATGAGTGAATGGATGGAAATATATGTAAAGGCTATTTTGCTCTAAAAGGCTTATAATTAAATTTGCACAACTGTGGATGGTTAGGCCAAGTTAAGATTTATAATCTCTTCTTTTTTGATAGTCCCCGAGGACTATAAAATTAAGAGAGATGAACAGCAGAACTTTGGTTTGAGTTACCTGGGATAAAACGCCTTAAAGCAAGGACTTCACAACTGTGAATAAAGCCAACTGGCATAAAAGTGAAAAATATAATAGTTGGATGTGTGGCCTAAGATAATTTACTAGTTTATAGTGGCCCAGAGAAGCCAGCATTTTAGAAATCTCCACTCTAGTAACACTGGATCATCTTAGAAGTGGGCTTTCCATGATTGACAAAATATCAATTCTTTAAATTTGTGTTAGTTTTTTATATTTTTTGAGTGTATGTATTATTGTGTGTGAGTGCAGACATGTGTAAGATACTTTGTGCATGTGGAACTCAAAGGATAACTTTCATCTGATAACCCTAGGCTTCCACTTTGTTTGAGGTAGGGACTCTTATTTACTCTTCTTTTCACCAGACTAGCTCATGCCTAAGCTTCTGGTGCATTCTCCAATCTCTGTCATCCTTCGTGCTGTGGGCATCTGGGATTACAGCTATCCACCTCACTATCAAGGGTTTACATGGATACTGGAGTTCTACACTCACATTTGTGTGGTAAGTGCCTCGTCTACTGATTCATTTCCCTAGCCCCTTGAGTGTTTTTTCACAGGGTAATTTTGGAACAAATAATTTGTTTCAACAGTGCAATTCATATTTGTAATTCATATTTCTCTATGAAACATATCTTCAGATGCAAGAATGAATGAACATGTTATTGTTTTCTTCTACTTCATGAACCTAGAAGTTTTTCTGTTAAGTGAAATAAGACAAACACAGAAAGTTCTGTGTAATGGTGCCTACTTGGAATCCAGTGATTGCATGCCATGATCAAGTAAGTTCCACTCAAAGAAGATCCTGTGTAATTTATGATCACCGAGAACCAGCACCTTGTTCATCAGGTTCAGATGGTACCCAGATTATCTATAGCAACAGGAGAAGGAGAAGGAGTAAGATCCAAATTCCTCAGAGGAATGGTTCCCATGACAAGGGAACTCACTCTTCAGAAAATGTTGGCAATATATCTCGACATTCAATTCTGTAATACAGAAAACAGGGGAACATGCTTTGAGGTCTGCTAATGCATGCATAGCTATTTAGGACTTTAGTTGTATGATGTACCATGATTCGTTTTCTTTTAATTGAGTTATCTAAATTCCTCACATATTTTGAATATTTCTGTCTTTTGGTTTAAAATTTTGTTTTGTTTGTGTGTACCTGTGAGCATGTGTGTTTATGTGTATCAATGTGTGTGTACACACGTTTCTGAAGCTGTGTTTGGAGGCCAGAGGTTGAAATGAAGAGATGATTATATCCATGTCGTTTGCAGATGTTCAACTATTAAAATTTCTGAATACTTATTTTCCTCATAAAGTGAATCATACTAGGCTCATAGATGAGGATGCCATAGCTCTTGGTTGACATTATTCATCCTCCTGAGTATATAGCCATACTTGGAAGACAACAATTCAGTCAGAGTTTACATTCCCTAATCTTTCTACATCTCAGTGTAAACATGTTACTAGGTGTTGTCTATATAATGAAAACAAAAATAATAATATTTGCTATTATTAGGCAAATGTTTTTCAAAAGCAGGACTCCTTCCTCTGTGTTCATCTACCCTTGATCTGGGTGATTTCTAAATAATTCCTGCATTCAAGACAGTGGCCTAGGAATAAAACATGGGCTTCCTTGCTTATAAGAGACATAGGTAACCTGCAGCATTGCATAATTAAACACAACAGAATTCATTCCATAAATATTAGAGAAACTTTATTATTATGTTGTGGAGTCATCATCTATTTATGACAACAGTTTATCATAGTCAAAATGATACAGTCCCTAATACAGCTATAAAATTTCTGAACTCAAGACAGTTTTAAAGTAAATCCATAGTGAAAGAATGGGTCTTTCTTTATTCATGTCAAATCTTTGGAACATATGCTCTCTATAACTGCATATCCTCATAATATAACATCTATGAAAAAAGTCATGGTTAAGTATACACATACATGCATAAACAATGTACACAAATGCTACCATCACTATAAGAAAACATAGCTTTTATCCAATATGGCTAAAGAAATATGGAAATTATATTTGTTGCCCAGGCTGACTGATTTGGTTTAGTGCTACTCTCTACATGAATGTCATACCACATTTTTTTTGCTTCCGCTTGTCTTTGAGCTCATAACTCATCATGGAACCTTCCTTTCTCTCTAGTATGGCCTTCCTGAGCATGAATTCTGGCTCTTCCAACTTCCAGAATTTTCCAGTTTCTTACTTTTCTCAGCTTTCCTCTCTGGACCATTATGTATAGATCAGTATAGATCAGACTCTTGCTCACAGAAAGCCTGAAACATGTTTGGACACAAGATGATTAAGGAAGTTAATTTGGACAAAACTGGAAGAGAAACGCAGAATTTAGTGTCTACTGATAATTTAGAAAACAATAATCTAGTTATGCGTCTTGGCAGGGACAGAACCTGAGTGATACACAAGGTTTAGAAAGGTGACACGTACATAAATCATACAACTTCAAAAATAAGCAAGTGTCATAACCTGGAATTATCTTTTTAGAACTTCACCCAAGCTATAATTTCATAATGAAAAACCAGCCCATTGTCTCCTTTAATACATAGACACAGTGAATGTGAGATAGGTTCTTTATTTAACACAAAGAATTACTAAACATAAATTAGCTAATCTGTTTCCAAGCTTGGTGATTCTCAAATAGTTATAATGCTTAAGGTAAATATATTTCACTGTCTTTTCTCAGTAATTGCTAGGAATCCTAATAACTTGAAGATATCAATACAATATATTAACCTACATGCACACATAATATACACAAACTGTATGCTATTTCTATGAGTGAAATACACTAATAAATACCTCATTGTATCTTCAGAAGGAGTGAAATACATTGATCAGTATTATCATTGTATCTTCAGCAGGTTGAGGGTGATGCCAAGGAAGATTAAAAAGAAGCCCAGCCAAATGGAAATATTCCCTACTTAATATCTTCAGAAGTAAGCTCCTAACTGCTATACCATGCCTGTGCCCAGCTCTCTGCTTGCATTTACAACCTCTATTTAATCTCTATTTAAGATGTGACCATTTAACACTGCTGTGTTTTCTGATACAATTCTAATCATACCTCAACTTAGATGTTATATCAACTAAAGCTCATGCATGATTGTGCATTTCCATTTTGGTTCTCACTATTTAAAAAAAATTGTCTTTCTATTTAGTTAGAGAAGAAGCATTTGCCCTTGAGGACATTGAGTACATGAGCTATACCCCGCCCCCCGCCCCCAGGAGTTCATAGGTTTTTATTCATTTGGCTGATGATGTGAGGTGAAGGATGGGCCAAAGGATAAGTCTGGTTCAATTACCTGTGTTTGTTTGAAGGACAGTGAGAAACTGACTTACATCTCTCTAACCCACCCTGGATCCTGGAGATTACTGCCTCCCTGCTATTCCTGACTCCATCCCAAGTCCATGAGCATCTTGTAGAGCCAGGTTTCATCAAGACTAAGTCACCAGGCTGATGGATTATTGCTTTTTGGAGATAAATTATGCTTTTAATTTTGCAAATGCATGTGGAGCTGTAAAGGCGCTCACATCTAGAAGTAAAATTAAGAGAAATGGCCGATATTAACTACCATCTGATTTGCATTCTGCTGAGCAGGACCAATGGTCCAAGAGTTCCCCAAGCCCCTCATCTGCAATTTCTCAGCTATGATACTGTTGTCTTTACTTTCCAGGTCAAGGTAGAATCATATGTATTTATCTTTAATTAAAATGTGTTCTGATCAATAATAGGGTGTGATTCAGAGACTATTTAAGTAGCAGCATGTTTCTCTCAAATCTTATACTGTATTTTCTTGAAGATCCACAAACAGCAGGAAATGATTTATAACCTCAAAATCTGTTTATTTTTCTAGTTGCTCTAAAATAAATTAAAACATTAAAATATAATGTTAAAGAACTGTATTGAAGTAGAATTTAGAAATAGTTAAAAGTCCACTTGTTTCCAATGGGACCTTCCCTAATTTCTTTGTCTACAGATGAAAGTGAAAATGAAAAGTTGAATTAGAGACACATAGCAAGTACATAATATGACCATAGACACACTATACTTACCTGTATGTCAAGTCCATAATGTCTATGCTCATAAAGGTTGCACACCATATACATATCACTGGATCCCACATATGTTGAAATCCTCTTTTATGAAGTTATATGTACAAATTTATAAACATGGGGTTATAAGGAATTCAAATGGCCAAACCCATTTCTCAACATCCATTGATGGAAATACCAACTCAGACCCATTCATTACCATAATATTAGTTATAAAGCACTTTTTCTTATTTATTTTACCTGTATTTTTTCCATTTGTAGTTGACATATTTCCCTCATTATCCTAATCCAAGCTTCATGTGACCACTGGGAATCCATTTCTCAGTAATAGAAGTGAAACATCCTGTAATAAACTTCTACCAACATTGGATCAAAGTCAGATACTTTCTCACAAATCATTTACTATTATCTTGAAGTATTCATTCTCAGGACATGAGGAGGCTAATTTCTGTCTAAAGCCTCTAATTGAATGCAATGAGTGATGAAGATGTGCTTAAGCCCCTTTTAGAAACAATTTAAATGATCTAGATCATTGTTTGCCTGCCTTATAAGTTTGAATTTTGCATGTTTTCCGGTTGCATTGAGACATTGGAACACACACAAAATTGAATTTTATAATATCTCAAAGTAGAATAATTTTTAAAAATATTTTATTTATTTATGAGAGAAAGAAAGAAAGAGAGAGGAGAGAGAATGGATGTGGCAGGGCCTTCAGCCACTGGAAATAAATTCCAAACACATGGGATACCTTGTAGATCTAGCTTTATATGAGTACTGAGGAATCCAACTTGGGTCCTTCTGCTTTGCCAGCCAGTGCTTTAACTGATAAGTCATCTCTCCAGCCCAAAGTAGAATAACTAAGGGAAGAACTTTTAGTTTGTTTCCATAATTAAAATGGTCCTTACTTCTTTCCATCATGCATTGTGTTCATTTATTCAAGGAATGCTTGTTAACATTGTCTATTCTCTCTGAGTTCTCCATGTTTCACAGAGATACAGTGTAAGTAGAAATAGTCTTGACTTCTATTGGTATATGATACAGGGAAAGAAAAGTGAATGAAATTAATAATCATAGAAACAAGAGTAATGCTGCATTTGGAAATTAAGTGGGAAGTGGGTTTATCTGTCATCTGCTGTTTTAATTCCTTCTCCTTTTGAAAGGGTTTCGTTTTTTAAATATTTTATTTATTCATTTTCAAGGAGAGAGAGAGAGAGAGAGAGAGAGAGAGAGAGAGAGAGAGAGAGAGAGAGAGAGAGAGAGAGCACCAAGGCCACCACCTTGTGGTGGGGAATTGAATGTGGGTCCTGGGGAATTGAACCCAGGGCCTTAGGCATTGGAGGCAAGTGCCTTAACCGCTGAGGCATCTCTCCAGCCTAGAATAGGGTTTCTTAATGTAGCCTTGGCTGCTTCAGAATTCATGTTTCTACTGTCCCAGACTCTCTTGTTCAGGATTAATAGGTGTTGGTCCACCACATCAAGCCAGAAAAGGTAATACGAAAGAACCTACCTTTAAAAGGATTCAATTACCATGACTCAGGGACCTGAGCTGAAGAGTGGGCAGAAAGATTGTAAGAGTCACGGTGGGGGAAAATATCCACAGACATTGCTCCCCCCTCAGCATCATTAAACAAAGGGAAAAATATTTGCTACTTCTGGTGTAATTCATAGCCCCCTACCATATGAACTGATCCAGTATGCCCACTGAGAAGGGTCCCCAGTGGGCTGGGGACTGAGAGCAGGGAAATTGGGGTACCATAACAAGATTTGCTTATACACTGTATCTAGTTATTGACAATAAAGATATAAAAATGATTCAACTAGCTTTTTGTTTCAAAATACCCTTCAGAGAAGTGGCATTTAAACCAAATTTAAAGAATAGAATAAGTAAAATATGAGTTGATATTATCATATCAAACACAGATTTGCTCATAAAGGTTCTAGAACACAAGATCCGTGTGATCAGGGGCTTGCCCATGTTTCCTGCCTGACCCCACTGTAGTTGAACCTATCACACCTTGTCTATACTGGGTCCTTAGTAATATTAGCCATAATAGTGATTCCTTGCTTAACATGTCAGCGTCCCTAAAATGTTAGCGTTGTAATAACTTCTATTTTATATAAAAATGGTAAGTCTTAGGATGGATAAGTGAGTCTCCCAGAGTAAAGAAGATTCAACATAGGTACGTTGGGCTTTAAATTATTGTTTTACAACTGGGTGTGGTGGTGCATACCTTTAATCCCAGCACTTGGGAGGCAGAGGTAGAAGGATTACATTGAGTCCAAGGCCACTCTGAGACTACATAGTGAATTCCAGGTCAGCCTGGGCTAGAGTGAGACCCTACCTTGAGAAACAACAAAAGATTATTGTTTTCCTCTCTTTGTACCAACACCATGATATTCTTAATATTAAACAATAGCAGATAGTCACATCAGTAGGAGTATTGTCAAGTGTGGTATGTGTCAAAAATTGTAATTGAAATATGCTATTATATTATGAGGTGATATAACTAGAGATGTTTAGAGAAAAATTTCCAATAAGCATCACATACATGGATATGCTATATAAAATATACAAAGGTGTTGCTACTCTACACATAAAACTAGACATAATGGAACACATACTAGGTGTATTGGTATATACATACATGCCTATCTATTTATCTATCTAATCAAATTGAAGTGGATCATATCTTCAGATTTTTTTATAATATGCTTATAATTACAGTGTCAGCTATTAAATAAATCTTGCCTTCATGATCTGGTAGTGACAAAATATTGAGAAAGTTAGCAAATTGCTTTGAGACTTTGCATTTTCTTTATTCAGTATTTGTAGAGAGAAGCTATCCTTCTAGAGTTTTGTGAGCACTGCATATTGTGTTTATGAGGTGTTTTGCTCATGACAGTTTCTCAACACATCCCCTCAATGCTCAAGACAAAAGCGACAATGTGATTTCTTGATGAGGTGTATGTTGAAACTGATGAAAACTTCAGGGCCTGGTATGTAGTTTGTTGACAATACTACTAATGTAAAGATGGTGTTGTAAGTATCTGTGTTAGCTAATTACACATATTTTAGTTTTAAAAACAGAGAGTTTGGGCAGAGGTTCCCATGTGAGGTATAAACACTGCATCCAGAAGCCATATGTTGTTATGGAAAAAATTCACCACTCAAGCTGAGATAAATTTCAGTGAGTTATTGTTCAGAGAGATTCCTAAAGTCTTCTCAGCAGATGCACACGTCAGGGGTGGATAATTCTGCTCCCAGAAACCAAAGGTTGCTATAGGAAAATCCCCATGCCAGGGTTCAGAGCCATCCCAGTGAGTCACGGAGGATTTAAGGTCCTCTTAAAATACAGATTATTGCCAAGGTTCTTGGTTGTACACCAGAACTCGATAGTAAGACCATATTGCTGAAGAACCCATATTCGTCAGTAGCAGGACACTAAGAAATCATGCCAGCCCTGGGTTGGAATCCTCCCCCTGATGATTAGCAGTCCTAGTGGTGGAAAGAGCTATACAGGCTGCTGGGAACGGTGGTCATAAGCAGCAGTGAACCTTGTAAATGACACAACTGTGGGGGCAAATTAGGGTCATGGAAGGGAAATATGCAAATTTTAATAACTCTTATTGTTATAAAATATAAATAAGTAAAGAAAAGAGTTTGAACAGAAGAACACATATGGGCTATAAAAAGTTTATGTCTTATAGTAGGAGTTTGAAATAGATATATTTTATCTATAATATTAAGGTAATTAAGTAGCTAAGAAAGTTAGAGCATAAAGTAGTAAATTTAGGCCTTGGTTACAAATATGTGAAGCCACATAAATGTTGTAAAAAGGCATCTCAAGTGGTGTGGTCATTTGTATATTTTTGAAGTTATTTCAATATGTTGTAAAGATATACAAGTGTGCATATATGCATTTACACTCACTCATTCAGAGAAGTTTTTAATGTCATGAGGTTCTTTGTTCACAGTAACCTTAGCCTCTAGAGCACAGAACTCATAACAAGTAAAGGCTCCTTTGGGAGCTATGAGAAATGAGTTTATGGCTTGGGTCCAGTTTCTAATGGACACCTGTCCCAGTGACAAATGCCCACATCCGGAGAGAGCATACCTAGATCTCCTGGCTGTTTGATCACTACTGAAGCAAAAGGAACCAGGAAACCATACTCCAGTAGTATTGTATGGATATCATCAAAATATGCTATGTACACTTAAACAAAAGTTATGTGCTGCATCTTCTATCAAAACAAGAAATTTCTCTCCCCATCCTTTGATTCCAAACTAGCTTTGTAACTTATATGAATAGTACAAAGTGGCAAACAGTTATGAACATTCTTCAGTAAGTTTATCTAAGAAAAACCATGCAAAAATTTAGAATATTATTGTAAGAGACGGGACAAAGCTAAGTAGACCCAGGTGAGCATCTAAAACAGCTGACTGACACGTAAATGTGGACAACTTGGACTTCCCACCCAGACCAGGCATGGCTAATCTCAGGTGAATTCAGTGGCTATGGGATTCACCATTAAAACAGATTTACTCATTTAATAGCTGTGTGGGAATATGGCCAACAATTACATTCTCTCAGTATTTTGAAACTAAATTCATCATGCTCTGCATTCTGACACCCCCATATCCTCATCTTGTCACTCCTCCCACAGTGATTATGGAAATGAAGAGTTTTGCCCTCAATTATAAGAGTAATTTTATTTGAAAAAAAATTAACACAAACACTGAGAGAGAAAGAGACAGAGAGACAAAGGATGGTCACACCAGGTCTTCAAACGTGGCCGATCATGTCAAATTTTGTCTAGTAAGAAGCTGAAACCACTGAATCATCTTCCAGTCCTAATTTTTTTTCTTGCTCACATTCATTGATTTGTTGTTCACTTACTCACTCACTTTCTGACAAACAAAACCTATTGTTGATTGTATGTTACAAATCAATCCATGTGCTAATCAGGAGACATATAAGGATCCTCCATTTGGAAAGCACTCACTTTACCTGAATGGAAGATATAGTTTTAAAATTTATATTTTCCTTTACTACACATGCTTGTATCTATGTAGATGCACACAATACATGCTTGTATTTTATGTAATGTAAGTGAATGATGTGCATTTTGCATGCATGATACATGCCTTTTGAGTATTATAATTTGTGTGTGCAAATATGAGTGCTATCTCCCACAGTTGCTATGATATGAGTGTAGCACACATTTTAGCTGTTTCCATGTTCATGTGTGCATGCATGCTTATGTTTATAAGCAGACAGGAATGCATGCAGAAAATGCATAATTTGGAAATATTTGTTTTGATTGTACATGCATATGTATATGTAAGCATCATAACATATATCTGATGAACTATTAAAACATTTTCACTTTTTTTTCTGCTGAAGTAGTTCTTAATCTAGGCACCCTCACCTTGGCCTTCCATAAAGATGTCAGAAGTAAGATGAGAAAAAGGGCCTCATATGCCCCATACCACTAAGGCTCACTGCTCTATTTTTTCCTTACTAAGTTAATTCTTGGTCCCTAACGTTGCTCTCAGAAGCCAGCAACCGTTATTTAAAGAAATGGAACAGGCTTGTCAGGATCACGATAACACAGTAAGGAAACCCTGGGAAGAAAGGTGTAATTAAGCCAGTATTTAGCAAAACTGAGCTTTGAAATTTTATGCTGCCTTATAGAGGCAATCCAGTCACCAATAAGGGTTTTGGTAACACTTTTTGACCTCTGAAAGGTGCTGCATGAGTTCTACTAATTAAGGATAAGGGGATTTCAATGAAGCCATTGATGACATGGAATGCTGAGAGTACACCCTTTCTAAGCTGCTAAGTGAGCAAGGCCTCAGTTAACAGTCATCACTCGCAAGAAATGAATTACTTGCTTCCCTTCCACACTGCACCCTTAGGAAGGCTTAATGGGCAATGTGTTTTATTTTTCAATGTTTAGATATCACGTATGATAATGGTGCTGCAAAGTTCCCATTGTCTTACCTTTGAGACCCTGCTGGCTCAATATGTTCAACATTTATGTTTGGGAGGTCCCAGCCTCATCAAGAAATCTAACCTCAAAAAGAAACCAGCAACCCTATTAAGTCATTTGTTGCTTTACTCTCAAAACAAACTTTTAAAGCATTTGAAACAATTAGAACTGTCCCACTACACGAATCAGCCTTGCTACAAATAACATGCAACACCAATTAAAGAGTTGTAATAATAAGCATCCTCTATGTTACATTTATCTGCGTGCTTTATCTCAGTTCATCTTTACCCTATGTATAACAAGTCATTAATATTATCAAATATGATATTTTAAAGATGAAAAAATGAAGGCTCACAAAAGATTAAAGATATCACAATGATGTGGAATAGCCCCTGAAATATTCAGATCAAAATCCAAATTTATTTTTGCATCTATTTATTTACCAAGTATTTGCTGAGGGCTGGAAAATATCATAAGTCTTAATCTAATAGCTTTGAACATAGTATTAAACAAAATAGATGAGTCCCTTTCCATTAGAGTTGATGTTTGTATGTTATAGTGTTCCTATCACCATTAACCTTCAGAACACCAGGTTTAATGGTCATGAGCAATTAGAGTACATCAAAGGAGAATGGGTATAAGGGATTTGAGGAAAAGTTAGACAACCTCAGCAATACTTTTAGTGAATTTTGAAAGATGAGGTTATAGAATGAAAGGACAAAAATAAGAAAAGGGGCGAAAAAGCCAAGATAATTTTGTAGGAACGGATTATAGAAGAAAAGGGCAAAAAAGATAAAGGAGCCTGAAATGCCAAGATACATAATTTTCTTCAAATGTCTTAGCCAACTGAAGCCAACAGACAAATGGAGGAGTTGGTTGCACTCTGAAAGCCCTGGGGGAAATTTATTTTTTAATATCTGTTTAGATGAGGGAGGTAAAGAAAAAACTATATAAGTACATATTTGTCTCAACAAAGACCTGAAATCTTATGTAATTTTTTTTTTGGTTTGCTATCATTTACCTTCAATAAAATATTAAAATAAATGAATGGGAATGGCTAGGGCAAATGTGGAGGTCCAAGGCAAAGTGAAAAGACAGAAAATTAGTAGACTTCACATTTGAAAAAAGTAGACTTTGACTAGTTAGTTAAGCATAAGATTATAATAAAAGTTTTCCATTTAATAGCTTTCTAAACTTGAACCTTAATTTCCACATTTATAAAATGTAGTCAGTTTTATTCAAATGACAGTTTTAAAGTGCAAAATATAAACTGCAATACTTTAAGTTGACATATACTATTTATTGTAAAGGGAAATCTCATGATTTTTTCCAATGTTTTCATTTGAAGTTGAATAATATATGTCTAAGATTTTATTATGTATATTAGCATAGGTTAAGCCTTGATAGGTTGTCTCTATGACAACATTATATGTAGTATTATCCTAATCTGACTCCTTCCCATTTTGTAAACAAACATCGTGAGATTCAGAAAGTGAAAATAATTCATTACAGTTACCCAGACAACTTTTTGCTTCTATAGAAACTCAGGGCAGCTGATTTATATTACAGGAGCCTTGGCCACAGAGCAAGAACAGATATATTGAAATTGGAAGAAAGCAAAATGACATTCAGAACTTAACATTATTCTCCAGTGTTTCTATGACAATTTAAGTCTAATGACTTTGGTGCATTTTAGAGTTCAGGGGCCTTTTCATGGAGAACTGTCAGCCATAACAGCTAAAGATAGAGTCTTTGCAGGATGCACAAAGGTCCTGCACAGTGAACAAAGAGAAATAGAGATCAGTACAGAGGGACACCAGTGCCAGGTAACATGGGTGTGTTTGTGAGCCACTAAAGTAATTGCAGACAAGCAGAGGAAGATACTGAGCTTTTCTTTAGCAGAAAAAAAAAGCGGGGATAATAGACACTTCTTTATACCCTAAAACTCATGTTTCAGTATGCACAACACATTTTAATTACCATCACTTTTATATCATTCATCACCACGCTGCATTGTAATAAGAGGTAATAGGATGCATTGTCCCTTTCTTACACTGAACGTGTCAAGTACCATAAATAAGACAATTGACATAATTGCTGTAAATCCCAGTGTGTATTTCTGTGTGGGTGGTACTAGGGGAAATGTTCACCCAACCCTCACTCACAGTATCACAGGACGAATTTACATAATTGGGTCTAAAAATGGTATGTCACCATTAAATGTACTCACAGTTCTTGCTTCTGCTTCTCTACCACCTGAAACCCTCATTTCTGGGGAGGAGGAGCTGTTGCAGATTTTATTATATTCCTGTAAAGCATCATTTTTATTCTGTTGGCTAGGTGAACACACACACACAAACACACAAAGTAGGGCTGACATTATTGGAAGACTTATTATTAATAAAATTGTTATAATAATAAACATTTTCTTAATTACCTCTGGGTGAGGAAAGGGGTCAGGAGATGTCACATATATCTGAAAGATGTACAAAGTGAAATTAAATATCATCTAAAATATTTATTATATCTCAGAACATGTCTTGACATATTAGAGAAAGAAGTCTGACATCAACCATCTGATAGATTTCAACACTGTTCACCTTGGGTTGAAAAAAAAGGCATGGTGAACTTGTTCAACAATTTACCTCCTTTTAGAAATTCACTCCAAAACAATTCTACTGTAGGATATTAAGAGTAAAACCTTCCCCTCTTTTCATCTCCAAAGAAATGTGGTAGAAGGAAAAAAATCTAGAAAATTTTCTGGAGAAAGGAGAGTACTGGAACCCATTTTCAGCTGAGAACCATGGTACAGTACTGGAATTAACCCTTCCCTCACAAAATCCACCCCAAAGAGGTCCACATCAAAGATTCATTTTGATATGCAAAATGGCAGGGAAGAGTTTCAGATACTCATCACTTGTACTGGATGACCACACCCTTTATCTTTTAAGAACTATTGTTACCTGACTATCCTTACATGACAGTTAAAGCCCCATTGAGCTGGGCTTTACCTTTGTTCTATTCTCTGTAAAGGTCTGGTGTCTCTCCAAGAGCCCCTTTCAAACACAAACATCAGACCAAATCCTTGTGCTTACTCGTTGTACATAAACCATCCAGAATGGACTCTTCTAAGTGTTTAATGAATCTCAACATTCCCGTGCTCAATACACAATTTTTTTCCTTCTCACTGCTCATAGGATAAAATTCAAACTAGGTAGCAGTTTTTAAATGGCACATTTTAATCTATGATCATTACCTTCCTATTTTCTGATACTACAGAGCCTCACCAAGCCTCTTTTACTTCTTCCCTTTTAAGCATATTCTTAGGCTTAAGGTCAATAAAAGGGCCCTGACTTCCGGGGAAGATGGCTGACTAGCAGACACGCCATAAACCTCGGGGAAATTAGGACCAGGTTCTGCATCAGGGACCCAGCTCGCGGGCATTAGCTGCGGCCACGAGCCGAATTCCAGGCACCTCCGAGTACAGGATCTGCACGACTGGAAGCTGACCGTGTGGAAAAGAGCTCGCAGGAAGCAGTGAGTCCTCAGG
>PVHP010038668.1:0-16757 GCA_004024765.1 Zapus hudsonius | reverse complement strand
ATAAACACAATATGTTCAGCTCAACTCTTAAGTCCCCGCAGCTTTCAACTGAGCCATAATACCAAAAATAAACCCATAATGGCACAGAACATTCACAATGCAAAACATGAGGCACAGCAAAAACAGATTGACCAATACAATACAAGATTTAAAACAAACAGGGCACCATCAATCTCTAACTCCAAGCTCAATGATTCTTTACCAATAACACAAGTCTCTTGGAGATTCAATTTCGCCCCTCCAGCTAGGCTACTCACAGTCCGGGAAAACGTCATCCAGTGCTGGCAGCTCGCCTTGGCACCCATCCATAGTCCTGGAATTCATTGGGTCTCCATTACAACCAACAGTTCATCCTCATGGCCCCATCGGGCTCCATGCAGGCAACCTTGCACACCTGCTTCACATGCAGATGGCCATTTTTCAAAAACAAAACTGTGTTGCAAATCCAATGACCCTCTCTTTCTAACCAATCTCCATTCCACAGAACCAGGTGGGCTACCAACTTGTTAATCCGGGGGGGGGGGGATAAAAGCATTCAGGCCCCTTACTTCAAAGAGTCCGCATTCTTCCTATTGTTCTAATGCAGACCAGCTGGCCCAATATCAGTGGTTGTAATCTCTCAAACAATTGCAGGTGAACGGGCAGCAGTTTCTACCCAAAGATCTTTCTTTCTGTGCCATCTCCATCTGCTCACACCAGTCCATCTTTAAGTAACACAACCCTGCACAGGTTTCCAGGACATAGGCAGGCAGAACACAGTAAGCCTCTCAAGCAAACTGCTTCTGGCACAGTCCTGACCAAGTTCTTCCTCCCCCTTGTAAGCCAAACCTCACAGTCTATAGTTCTCATTACATTCAGCTCTTTCAACTCTGACCAGAATGATCCATGAAGCTGTACTCACAACACTGCAAGGCATCTCTTAGGCTGAGAGTTCAAATCCTTCCACATTCCTCCTGTAGATCACTTCCAGAAAGACCAAAGCCACAAGATCAGGGTTCTAGCAGCAACAGATGACCCCACTCCTGGTACCAAAACTGTTGCAGTCAGCTTTCTAGTTGCTGCGCAGAAGAACCCAAACAAAAGCGGCTTGTGGAGGAATGTGTTTATTTGGCCTACGGACTCAAGGGGAGACTCCATTCTGGCAGGGAAAACGATGGCATGAGCAGAGGGCTGGACATCAACTCTGCCACAGCACTGAAAACAGCGGCAGGAAGGTGTGCCAAACTCTGGCAAGGGGAAGCTGGCTTATAACCCCAAAGCCAGCCCAACAACACAGTTCTAATGAGGTTCTAATTCCCGAATTGCCGTCAGCTGAGGATCGATCTATCTGAACACATTCATTTGTTTGTGGGGGACACCTGTATCAAACCATGACAACCCCCCAACACACAAACTATACTAAGTGAAAAAAAGCCAATCAAAAAGGCCACATTGATCAAAGAGACACACAAGGCCCCTACAACTAGATAGGCTTCTGCCAAAGCTCTTGAATATCCATCCCAGGCCAAAGGTATGATTCTATTGCTGAAGAAACCACAGAAAGTCATTGAACAACACTGAAAGACCCTGCAAGATCCAGAATGGTAACCAGCCCCTGGATTGTAGCAAGTGCAGTGCTGGAAAGCACTACATGAGCTGCTAGGGGATATTGGTCAATGATATTTGGAGAAAGCAGAGACCACTGATATAAAATGCAGAATGTTGTCATGGGAATGCTGAACACACTGCCTTATGAGAGAGATCAGCAAGTCAAGAAGTGGTCACTTGTGCAATAGTGATACCATAATCTGGGATGGTAATCAATGGCTTTCAAACTGTCCAAGAGATTCATTCAGTGACAAGGAACCCTTAACTGGAATTGGCACTCAGGGCAAAATACTATGGGAACCAAAAATCTTGGGTTCCAAGGAGGTACTCCCACTACAAGAGAACTACAGAGAGGCTATTCCCAATAGAATCTTGCCAAATAAGAAATGTGCATCTCATTTAACCTATACTGATCTCACTCTCCAATGGAGAATCTGTTTGTATTTTTCAGAAGGCAGTGAGAGAGCCTTGGTCAATCCAACTCCACCAGGTCACAGGTGGATGGCTGACATCCTGGCAAGAGATGAACCACCCTAGGCCTATCATGGAGGCCTCAAAAGAAACCTTGGAGACAGTGATAAACAAGAAACCTATCACCACAGCATATCACTCAACCCAGGATATGTTAACGAGACAGACACCATTGATATCCAACACAAACTAAAGCAGAAGTACAGAGACTCTAAAGATCTCAACAATAAAACAAATTACAACTCACCCACCATGACTCAGGGAACTGAGCATAAGAGGGGTCAGAAAAATTGTAAGAGCCATGTTGGGGGAGAATATCCAAAGATATTGTCCCCCTCAGCAACAACATGCAAAGCAGGGAACCTGGCTGCCTCCTGTGCTATTTACAACCCTCTACCCTATGGACTGATCCAGTAAGCCCACAAGAAGGGTCCCCAATGGATTGAGGACAGGTAGGAGGGAAATGGAGGTAGCATTATAAGATTCATTCATATATTGCATCTAATTGAGGATAATAAAGATATCTTTAAAAAGGCCATATACTATGGGTCCACTTACATAGAAGTCCACAATATGCAAATAAATATAAACAAAAACTATATTTATGCATACTTACAGCTAGGGGAAAGAACACGGTGAACAAGGCATAGTAGCATAACTGCATAACTCAAAGATTTGGACTTTCTTCTCCTTTCATAATGTAAACAAGATAAAGGCTCATTTTCTTTCATGCACCAAGAGAAAATAAATTAATAAATAGTCCAGGACTGATTTGATAGCTCTATGATGTCATTAATATTCTACATTCCTTTTATGTTTTAATTTTGGACTGCTTTAAAATTATGTGTGTATGTGCACAGTGTGTGTGTGTGCTTGTGAGATGGACACATGATCAGAGGCCAAAGGGGAGTCTCCCAATATCTTCCTCTGTAGTTTTTCTATCTTATTTCTCTGGGACAGAGTCTCTCACTGCATATGGAGCACATGCTATTTGGGGGCTCGTGAATCCCAGAGATCTTCCTGCCTCTGCCCTCCTTGTAGCAGGGGTTATAGGCATATGCATTCATGTCAGCTTTTTAGATGGGCAATAGGGATTGAACCAAAGTAATGCATCTTAACTCCTGTGATGCTTAAATTTCCATGGTTATCTTTTGGGGGAGAATTTATTTTTGATATGACGAAAATATTCTAAAGGTGACTGTGATGAATACTATATAGATCCATGAACATGGTAGAAATTATTGAATTGTTGCCAGGCATGGTGGCTCATATCTTTAATCTCAGCACTACTGAGGTTGAGGTAGGTCGATTGCTATTAATTCAAGGCCAGTCTGGGGTTATTGAGTAATTTCCAGGTCATCCTGAATTAGAGTAATTCCCTTCATCAAGAAAAACAACAATAAAAAAGAAATTATTGAATTATGCACTTTAGATGAATTATATTATATGTGAATTATATCCCAACTGAGCTGTTTTAAAGTGGTCAGTTAAGAGCTACTAAAGAAATCAAAGTACGACTTGCTGCAGGACAGAGACTGAGAAATAGGGACAAATAGGGCAACATGGGAGAGAAAGGGGAACACAGTCCCAGATGTAAACTGACAGGTAGACTTCCTATGCCTTCTAGCACCTGACATAGCGATAAATGTGTAGAGACGATGCAATCTTTTCATTCCACTTTTAATATGTGTTAGTCTCTTTAGATATAAAAGTGATTATGACACAGTTCTTCAAGTAAAATGAGAGCTAAGATATGGACAAATAAATTGACAAGTACAAGAAAGTGCAATAAAGGTGCATGCTATGCACCTTCATAAAGAGCATCCAGTCCCTTTTGATAATGATGACAGAGTAAGTTAACTTGTGAAATTATGACCACTGGGGTACAAGCATGTTATTCCAAACCCCTATAAGATGACTTTCCCTGAAACAAAAGCAACCAGTTATATATCAAGAATACACTAGCTATAAGAAACCTCTTAAAAAGCTAGACAATACAATAAAATAGGCTCCACAGATGGAAAGTAATCAAAAAGCCTTAGGTCACTGATAAAATATGCTGATCCTGAAATATTTATCCTTCACTGCGGAAAAGAGAAGGATCGGGTTATGAAAGCTGGCCTCTCAGGCCATCTGCCAAGGATAAGATTGAATCTCCAGTGTATCTTAGGAAGTAGAGTTTGGAATAAATATTTATAGAAGTAACTAAAGAATGAGAAAAAGACGGAGGGAGGACGATATGGGAGAGAAAATTGAAAACTGACGACTTTGTGATTTTAGTGTATTCCTTCATCTTCTGGGGTTCTAGCAATATGGATTATGAGGAGTTATTTGTGAATAGTTCTTTAGTTTCCTAAATATAAAATGTTAGCTGGCATGAGGACACTGAAGAGAAGGAGAAGACCTTGATGACAACAGTGATGAGAAGAAAGAGGAGGAAGTAAGACCCAGATTTCCATGATGACCATTTTACTGAACACCTATGTGTGACCCCATGTAATTATTGAAAACTGTTGATGCACACAGAGAGGCAAAGAATCTGGCTTCAAATCTTGGCTCTGGGACTTTCTATTTGCCAACAGCGGATAGCAGTTCTGGTATCTTTTAAATGAAATAATAAGATCCATCTTAACCATCAGAAATATTGAAGACCAAATGAAATATTGGAAGGGACTAGCTAAAATGTGCTATATACATGTTAGCTATCTTTTTTCATAAATTTATTTTCATAATGTAAAGTTGACATAAAATTGCATACCGGGCTGGAGAGATGGCTTAGCGGTTAAGGCACTTGCCTCCAGTGCCTAAGGCCCTAGGTTCAATTCCCCAGGTCCTACATAAGCCAGACCCACAAGGTGGTGGCCCTGGTACTCTTGCTCTTTCTCTCTCTCTGCTTGAAAAGGAATAAATAAAATATTTTTAAAAAAATTGCATACCATAAGCATATAACAAGACCTTGTCTCAAAACAAAAATATTGTGGCTCTATTTACAATAGCTAGGAAATGGAATCAACCTAGATGTCCCTCAACTGATGAGTGGATAATGAAGATATGGTTCATTTATACAATGGAGTACTATTTAGCTGTAAAGAAAAATGAAATGATGAAATTTGTAGGGAAATGGATGTATCTGGAAAGAATCATACTAAGTGAGGTAACTCGGGCCCAGAAAGCCAAACACTACATGTTCTATAACTCTCATATACTAGCACAGTGAGTAGCCATAACCTATTACTAGAAAAAACTTCAGTGCCAGGGATGGGATACCTTCCAGTGAGTTGTTGGCCAGGGAGGTTCCTGAGGCCCCCAAAACATTACAGGTCATTGACAAGGCTCTTGGTTGCTCACCAGAATGAGATGGTAAGGCCCTTTTTACTCAAGACCACATAGGCTTGGGCTGCAGTTCACTGAGAAATCAAGCTGGAGCTGAGCAGGAAACCTCCTCCTGATAACCAGCTTACAGAAAGCTGGAAAAAGCTATGGCTGCATGCAGCCCTATGGGAGAGAGAAGTCATCAATGGTGGTTAACAGCAGTGGACATTGCAAGCCTTAAGATGGGGCCAGCCAGGCAAAATGTGCCAACTGGGGCAATAATGGCACATCTATTGTGGGGGAAACCAATTGCTCTCAAATTTGACTAGTGGCCTGCTTTATGGGAGGGAAAGCATGCCTGGTACTGAAGACCTAGTGAAAACCATATAGTGGGGGAGGTTATGAGCCCTAGGGGAGTGATGCCTGCTGTTTTCTGGCTACATGCATATATTATCCCAAACAAACTGCCTTATAAGCACTTTTTTTTTTCTTTTTTAAAATAAGCATACCCAAAGAATAATGCTACTCTCACTTCTGGCTTGAGAAGGTTCTCTTTTTCAGATGGTGGTGACCACTGGAATAATGCAAAAGACACCACAGTGCTGAGAAAAAAAATGACAGTGGAACGTTCAGCACTGAGACATCTCTATCATACTTCCCGAGGCTCAGGATCTATTGTGGAAGAGGTTTTGGAAAGATTATAAGAGCCAAAGGAAGGGTAGGACTGCATAAAACACAAACTTCCAGAAACAAAATGGCCTTGATGTTCATTTCACAGTGCCTGATAATACCTACACATGATGGGAGGAAAAAATGATGACACTGAAACAAAACAGATACTAATTGAGACGAGGAAGAAATAAGGAGGAGGGTAGAAGGGGGGAAGGAATCATAATGGTTTATGGTCTATAATTATGGAAGCTATCAATAAAAAGTTAATAATTAACAATACTATACATTTTCAAATCCCTAGTGAGTTATAGATCAGAGGAATGTAACAGTTTTGCTGTTACTTTCCCCTCCATTGAAGCACATTAAACTATGTACAAAAATATTCTCAGGGTTAAATATCAGAAGCCTAGAGAACATTGATGACTGACAGTTGTAAACGATGGATAGTTGGGCATTTGCTGAGACCCTATTGCCTCAGGAGCTTTGCTTTGTAGGCACAACTGACATATAAAGGTACTGTATGAGACTGACACAGAGGCAGGGGCATAAGGAAATATATGTGCCAGATTCACCTTTATGAATATGACAACTGAGACCATGAGCAACCTTTTCCTTTGTCATCTTTCTTAAAAAAAGTCATACCTCAATACATGAAAGTAAAATCCACTAACATGCATCATAAGTGTACTAACTACAGACAGCCATGGTTAACACCCTTGTGTGTGTATTTTAAGGTCTCATTCTATGCATATATACATGGGCTTTTAAAATAACAATGATATACAGTGATCCTTTTTAAAGAAAGGATTTATTTTACAAGATAAGTAGGTTTCATAAAAGAAAAAAACATTGCATAATGTATAGAAGGAAGCAACTAGACAATATGCTACCAGAACCACCATAACTTTTCTACCTTTCATTCTCTGGATGATTATTAGAACTTAGTCCTGTGATATCTGTCCCGGCTCTGGAAAATGAGACCAGCTCATTAATGTTTATTTAACAAGTAACCCAGAAAAAAAGACTCTGAGCTGTCAATATGAATCACATGTGAAGTACTTCAGTGTGAACAAAGGGGATAAGAATTATAAGATATAGGTCAAGGCACCTGTGACATATTTTTGCATAATTACAGCAGTGAAGAAGCTGAAAAAGAATACACAAGAAGAAATAAAGGCAACCATAACGTAAATCTATGCCCAAGACAGCATTTCTTTTTGCCAAAATGATGGCTTTCTCAGTGACTAAGAGCATAGGCTTTCATGTCAGCCAGACACAATTTGGTTTTTCACTCTTGCTGTGTGACCATGGACTGGCCACTTCTTCCTGAGTACCAATTTCCTCATATAAGAAACAGGAATTGAAGAATGACTTCAACTTCTTCAGAAGACCCAGGGGAGGCTCAAGTGAAGCAAACCATGTGTTCAGAAGAGAGCACCAGACTTAACTGCAGTGGGAGCTCTTCTTGTGGCTGCCCAAGAGCATGCCACCTAAAGAGCCCTCAGTCATCCAAGCTTCAAGGAACTTGGAGGTCAGAGTCAAAGCCCTTCCTTTCTCAAAGAAGGACACATAGATGTGATGCAGGAGAAGAGTTTGCAGTGACACATATTTATTTGATATTTGGACCAGACAGTATGCTTGGAATAAAATTCACCTGAGAATTGAATATGTTCACAGTCTGTGCAAGTCACTCAATCTGTCTATACTTCAATTTCATCATCTGGAACAAAGGACAATAATTTTACTTATCTCACAGGGTGAGGATTATACATGAATATTAACTTGGTGAATACATGTGAAGGGCTTAGAAACACTGCCTGTAACGTGAAATGTATAAGCATTTGTATTATTATGGATAAATGCATAAATGCATATATAATTTAGCATATGCATATATTTGGAATAGATGTGCACATGCACTATGCATATTTACACATTTTCATATTATATACTTATATATTTTGAAGACTAGAGTAAGTCAAAGGACATCATCCCATATCTCCGACTATTTGGCTTTACGGTCCTGACAATCACACTTTAAAGATATGGAGTGTCTGGGACAATATTCCAAGGATCTAGTTGGCAGATTTGCAGATGCTGCAAGCTGAATGCAGTGGTAGTGATGGTGACTTCCTCACTCTAGGCTACAGCATTTGCTTTGCATCTTCAAATCCAGCTTCCAAGTGGTAGTTCCCCAACTTCCCACCTCTATGGATATGAAGGTTGCAGCAGCTAGCTCTCTTTGGTGGGCCAGCTCTGTGTTAGTGGTAAGAGTATTATCCCTGGAGACCTAGAGTTTCTGACTGCACACACACCAAAGCTTTGATAAACATCTAATTGACAGCATTAAGATACTCATCTTGTCTTTTGCTGAATATTAAGATTTCAAAAGGCAGAGGTAGAATGGAAATAGCAAATGTATCCCACACAGTGGGGACAGTCTGTGAAAAGATGCAGGTTTGATATGTGTGGGATATATTGTGATGAACACACAAAGGGACCTCTTGCCCAAGAAGACAGCAAATTTCATAAAGATTTGATATGGGGCCTAAATGGGAGTTTGTAATCTACTTATTACACATTGGAGTGGACTAGAAATTACTCTGTAGAGCCCTAGAGAGGCAAGGCTGGGAGATCCTGGGTGCCATTCCGACCCTCAGGATTTCTCTTTTAGAATTAGGGAAAGAAAATCTGGGGCTATAAAGTTATGGTGTAAAACTCTAAAAATTAAAGATGTTGCCAGCAGGAATGATAAGGGTAGAATTGAAGCTGCCTAGCATGGAATGACTTTATTGCTTCTAAATAGAAATTTTGATTAAAGTATATCAATATTAACTCTATGTGATAAGATTACAGTATTTTTGCCAAGAGAGTTCTGTTGCACTGCTACAGAAAATATCCCCAAAGAAACTGTTTCAGTTTATGAATTCTATCTATTTCTAGAAAAAACACACACTGCTGCTCGTCACAAATGGGGAAAGTTTACATAAGAGAAACAAAACAGAACACCAAAAATGAACAATACATTTAAAATAAAATGCTTCAGTACTGCCAAAAATGAGCACAACAAATAGTCATACATCATCCACATTCTGAATTCCTTACACATGAAGAAATTTTCAATCTCTACTTTCTACCTGACATATTAAAATTTAATCATTATTTAACTGGAAGAACAACCCTTCCCCATGGTATCCTCCACATAGAAAAATAAAATATTTGGATACTAATTTGGCAGAAACCTTGCAAAAATTTTATTCTATCACCATTTGAGAATGGAAATGGCCATAAATTCTAAGACAAAAAAAAAAGAAAGAAAAAAAAGAAGACCCCAGCCTGAGGCCATATTTTTTTTTCACAAAAGAGAAAACTAGTTCCTCATTTTAGGAAGGCAGAAAACACAGGCTTTAAATTCAAAGAGATAAGAAGCTGAATCTTAGCTCTAATACCTACAGGCATGATATGATATGTATGAGCCTCTCCATTTCTTTGAGTCTTGATTTCCTTTGCTGTAAAATGGGGATAATGCCATAGATATTCTACAGGGCTGCTGGGATATTAACTAAATTATTCATAAAACTCAACAGGGTGCACAACATCTATTAAGGTCTCCATTAACATTAACCGCCAAGTTACCCTGCCTTGCTACAAACACATCTTGGAGATACATTTACATACCACACAATTCACCCATTTAAAAAGTGAAAGTTAGTGATTTTTTAAATCACTATTGTGAACCATCATCACAGTCTTATTTTATACTAGTGTGTCACTCTCAAAAGAAATACTGTACCAATTAGAAAGTCACTATACTGTCTTTTTTTGTTTTGTTTTGTTTTAACATTTTATTGGCTTAAAATTATATATATTAACACAACAATATGCTCAGGTTCTTAGATAAAGCCATTGAATCCATGATGACATTCCCTCTTATGCATTAGTTATTCTCCCCCCCCCCCCGTGACTCTTATATTATTTCCACCCACTCTTCTGCAAATTTCCCTGAGTCATTGTGGGTGAGTTTAAATTTTGCATAGTTATTAGGTTTTCAGAGTCTGTAAATTTGTATTTTGGACAATTTTGGGCACCCTTGATGCCTCTCTCCATTGTCCTTTCCTAGGTTATCTGACTTGCTGTGGGAATAGCTCTTTTGCTCCTCATCTCACTTCCTTAGAGGTTGTGTTAGGGCTCTAGGTGATATACTGTCTTTTTAATCCTCATGAAAGTATGCTAAATCGTTAAATTCCAGAGCCAGTCATGACTAGATTCAAAGCCATACTCTATGATTTACTACCTGCATGTCCTTCAGTGAGTTGCCTAATCTTCCTAGGATTCAGTTTCTTCACCATAACTGGGAGACAATAATAGGACCACCCTAATAAGCCAGCTTCAAAGGTTCAGTGACAGGGTGTATATTGAGTGCCTGCTCATTGATGGCCCTTAGTGAGGGTCAGACATCATCTTAGTCCCCTCCCTTTGTGTTCTGCTCATTAGCCCTCTTCTCCTGTCTTTCATCCCACTAGAACACATCCCTAGAATCTGGACCAGCACATTATGCATAGGAAGCACAATGTGTACTTCCTGCATTAATTACTTGTGTGCACAGAACATGTGTATTTTTTTAAATTTAGACTACATCAGATTCCAGAAAATAAAATGAAAGACTTTTTCACAGAACAAAACAGCATTTATTTAAAACTATATTTTACAAAGTGAATATACATCATTGAGGAACAAATGCAAAGCCAGATTAGCTCTTGTCCTTGATACTTACTCTAACGTTCCTTCTTTCTCAAACCATGCCATGATCTTAAAAGCTAAAATTATCTGTCAAGTGAAACTTTTACTTTATTATTTTTAATAGTAGCAACACAGAATAAAAATCAAAAAAATGCTCATATCTAATGCCAACTTGAAGCAATTTTATCCAAGGAATATCTATAAAATTACCCCCAAAATACCAAAATTAGTGCCTGGATTCACTCACAGAGACATCATGGAATTTAGTCATGTTCTAGAGCTCCACCCCAAGTCACCACTTCCCTCTCCACCAGCTTTTCTCCTTTCCTTCCAGTTTATGAAACCATACTTTCCAGGTTGTCTGAGAGCCCAGAGATTTTCTGACTAAAGGCTCAAAGCTACTAGACTATAAAGACATAATTCAGAAACAGGCTATCTTAAACTAGAACCTTAATATGCTCTCATAGCTGTAGTATTCTACCTTGATAGAATTACAGTACTTTTTCAGCAATTAAAAAATAAATATAATCATTTGATATTTAATAGCAGATGTTGCTATTTCAAACAGAATGGGGTTGATTATTATTTGGACTACAAGGTTAAATTTTAATGACTCTGTTCCTTATTATTTGGTCAGGGTCCATTCACAATTCTTTACATGTGGTGAGAATGTCTTTTATGTAACGAATGAGTGACAGCATGATAGAATAGAAAAAGCCCAGGAGTGGGCAACAGACATCAAGCACTAACTGCTTGATTTGGCCAAGTGCCTTTGCTATTCTGAATCTCCATTTCCTCCTCTAGAAACTAGAGGGAAGGAACCTGGGATGACTAAGGGCCCTTCTGGCTTTAATATTCTCAGATTCATTGGTATCTCCAGGCAAAGCAAAACTGACTTTGGATTCTCTTAACACCCACTTAATTTAAATAATTAATATCCTTACAGCTCAGATGACAAGCCTTCAAGTGACTTAATCATGGACTTACTCTAAGAGCAGAGAGCTCAGGTCTCCTTCCAAGGCCCCAGGGCCTCATGAACTGGAAGCTGGATTAATAAAGAGAATGAGGAAAAATTCACACTCATGAGGAAAATGTCCTCTATAATGAATGATTTGCATAATGTCTGAATTAGTTTGCCATGAAATAAAAAACTACATTAAGCAAAAAATGGAGAATGAGTTGTGCTTTGGAAAATGAAATTACCTAAAATCTAAATATATGAAATAGATGAATTGAGGCAACTGTTCACACTACAAAAGAAGACGGGCTTTTAGTCCAATAGTCCTAGATGTATTCAGATCCTGGCTCTGACAATTAAGCTCTAGGAATGTGAACTAGCTAGGGCAATTCTGTTAAACAATTCAGACATTTATTGAATACTGATGAAATGTCAGTCCCTGGATCAGGGATAGAGCAATCAGACTCAACAACAATAAAACCCTTACCCACAAGGATCTCATGGATGAGAAAGATGCTTCAATAGGAAGATTTGACAGGTTGGAGTTTACTATGTACTCTCTCAACCTGTTTTCTTATCTGCTCAGTAGATAAAGTAAAATTTTTCTTACAAGGCCAAAATGAACCTTCAATGATGGAGAAACTGAACATAGCAAAACCCCAGAATTATCATGTCTGTGTTATCCTCTCAACAATATGTGAACGACTCTTACTTATATAATCTATTTTATTTCAATTATTATTTTCCTGGATAGCTCCACTGCCCCACATAAAGACAGGGATTTTTGTTTTGTTGTTAGAGTATTTTTCTACTACTAAGAACCATGTCTTACTTATAATTACTCATTAGATTCTGGAAGGAGGAAGGTAGGGTAAGGGAGGATAAGAGAAAAAAATGTTAAAAGAAATAAAAGAGAGAGATCAGTTGAGAAAACAACCATAATTTCTCCCAACCCAGCTTTCTGCATCTCAACTAATGTTACCATCATCTCCTACTATTATGAATAATAATAACTATTTATAACTATTCATAACTTCTCCCAACTTTCCACATCTCAACAAATGTTACCATCCTCTCCTACTATTATGAATTTCAATCCATTTCAGATATGTTAGCTTATTATCATCTAGTATCAGCTTTCTTCTTTTTTTACCAACAAAGCCTCCATTTTATTCAGTGGAATCATGTAGTCAGATAAATGACAACATGTCCTAACCTCTTATGCAAGTGAAAAGCAAATGACACCCACTGTGTGAGATTTCAAATTATTGCTCTCTAAAGGAAATAAATTAGTGGGAAAACAGGTCCTTTTGCCTGATCTACTTGTTTCCTCCTCCCTTGACTGGAAGGACAGTAAATATCTTGGATCAAGAAGAGAGTTTAAGAAAGGAGGCCTCATTCAAACTCTGGAGGAGCCAAGCAAAGCAAAAGCTAGAGGAGAGAGTGTCTTTGTCCTGATGATATCATGGAACCTTGTGGTTGTTTGAATGTAAAGTGTCCCCCATGGACTCGTGTTTAAATACTTAAACGCCAGTTAGTGGCACTGTCTGGGAATACTATGGAACTTTTAAAAAGAGTCTTGCTGGAGGAAGTGTATCACCAGCAACAAGCCAACCAGTCCAACTTTATCTTGATAGTTCCTCCATACTGATGTGAAGATATAACAAGTTTCCTACCTGGGCCTGCCATGCCTTCCCCATCATGATGGATCCTTCCCCTCAAAACTGCAAGCCAATGATAAACCTGTTCATATTTTAGCTGCTTCTGGTTGGGTATTTTTCCCCCAGCAATGAAAAAGTAAGTTACACAAAACCTTTTGCTCTGTACTGATTACCTCTAGCCTCCCTTCATACACAAGGATTTCTGTTATTTCAAATTGAATGACTTTTCTCATACAAATTTTAAGATTAAATATTTGTTTCTTTCATAGTATTTACTAACACTTTTAAATGTTATTTATTTATGTTTTTGTGATTTTATTGTTTGCTTTCTCAAATAGGAGTAACAGCTCCATGACTTCAAAAAATATCTGCTACATTCATCATGTAGTGTTGTGCCTGATACATAACAGATGATTCATGCTTAATATGATGTGATGTGTAATAGGTACAGTATGTCACTCCTATTTTGGACAAAATTTTAAGGAGTACATTATTCCATAAGGCAAATTAACAGAACATCCAGATTCATTTTGTCAACATAACCAAACAAAAGTGTATTGAGTATCACCCCAACTAGGTAAAATTCCACATGCCCCACACTAAATTGAAGTGTTTCCCGAATGTCTATTCCATAGTAGTTAATACAAAACCTTCTTAATTTCCATTGCAAAGTAATAAAAAGCAGACAGATTCTGATTTTAGACTACAATGAAATCTTAACAAGGAAAGGAGAATGAGTGATCATTGCTATTTTATGTTTAAAATGTACAAGTTCCAATACAGTGTGAGGCTCTCATTTTGGCATTAGGATGAATACTCCTATTTTATTTTGCTCATTTTTTGAATTTTTCATCAGTACTTTTCCTCCTAGACCAACAAAAAGCAAAAGCCAATATTTCTATTTGACCTGAAAGACCAAGTAGTTTTGGGTTATTACTATGCAAAAGGATAATGATTTGATTGGAGCCTTGTCCATTCTGTTAGTTCATTTCTTCCCATGAATATTGTTTTGACATCTTTATGAATCCTGCAAAAGATCATGAATATTAATATGAAAAAGGCAAGTGTCTCTTCTCATTGTTAACTTAAAAGTTGATTTCTATGAAGGCAAACTAAAGCAATACCACAAGTTGTTCTGGAATATGGATCCTATTGCTTCTAAATGATGAAGAAAAGTATAAGGAAAGCCCAAAAATATCCATTTTGTACTGTATCTCGTTAAGCAAGAAAGGAAAGAACACTAGAGGGAATGTTAGTGAGGCAAGGAAAGGCTAAATTATAGAATTACAGTAGGAAGGTGGACTGTTCAGAGATTCCATGTTCCTTTCTCCATCATAGCAACCACCTGATTACTGATGGCTAGACTTCCCCAGAGACTGCTAATGAGAGAAAGCAAGCCCAACAATTTTGCTACCAGCTTGGGCAATAAAATTTCAGCCCCAGTGCTATATGAGTAATTGCCCCTGCTATAAGAACTTCTGAAAGGAAACCTGGCAATAATAAAAACTACCATGAAATGAGAACTTCAGATGTTCTTAACTGGAGGCCAATTGCCCCTCCTCCTAGAGGCATTTAGTAATACCTGGAGGCATATTTAATTGCTGCAAATGGTAAGGGGATGTTACTAGCATCTACTTAGTAAAGGCTAGGAATCTGCTAAACAGATTAAATGCATAGGATAGTCCCATACTACCAGATATGTTGGACCAAGTCTTTGAAGGTTACATAGACCTGTGGGGGCCATTGGAGGAGAGGGGAACAAATAGAAGCAAGAAGAATGTGGGAAGGATTCCTGGAAGAGCTAAACAGGGTCCTACATGGTTGAAGGCAAGTAGCATATTGTCTGTTTCCTGAAATGTATATCCTTAGAAGTGGGGCAAAGTCACAGAGGAGCCTCAGACCAACACTAATTTTCTAACTTTTGACATTGAGAAAAAGTAGTAGACTTTGAAACCTCTTTACCTACCCTACTCAGTGATATACAGTCTTTTTAAAAGTATTTTATTTATTCATTTTCAAGCAGAGAGATAGAGAGAGAGAGAGAGAGAGAGAGAGAGAGAGAGAGAGAGAGAGCACATCAGGGCCACGACCTTGTGGGTCTGGCTTATGTGGGTCCTGGGGAATAGAACCCGGGGCCTTAAGCACTGGAGGCAAGTGCCTTAACTGCTGAGCCATCTCTCCAGCCCTGATATACAGTCTTTACAGCCAATAGAATGAAAATCATATCCTTAATCTAGGTATCTGTTGACCTTCACTTCCTATATTCAGCCTCATTTCCTCTCCCGGGAATCTGCCAATGATTCTCAAGCGGTCTGCACATGAGCAATAGAACTCCCTGGAAACTTTTCACTTTCTTGTCTTTGCCAGTGTCTATTTATCTCATGGACCCAAGTCTTTTACTACTTTTCACACTCACAGAAGGCTTGAATTCTCCTGAAGATTTTAAGATTTACTACATGTATTAGTTACTACTAGGTCAATGACTAGCAACTGGTAAATAGTATTTTCATTCATTAGCTACTAACTACAATGACATGAAATTTACATTATGAAACAAAGGTTTTATGTATTGAAACTCTTCATCTATAGCTGGTGGATTTGAGAAGCTATTGGACCATGAAGACTCTGAACTAATGTTAATATCAATCCATTGATGAATTCATAATTTGATAGTGTTTATAAGAGATGATGAAAACTAGAAGGTGGATCATAATTAGAGGAAGTAGGTCACTAAGGGACCTGTTTATGAGGGTCCCTTTTTCTGTCTCTTTATCATTTCTTGTCACCATGAGGTGAGACACTTTGCTTTGCCACACCCTTCTTCCATGATGTTCTACCACAACTCATCCCAGAAATAATGGAGTCAACCAACTATGGAGTCAAATCTCTGAAAGTGAACCTAAATAAAACTCCCAAAGGTACACTCTCAACTCCATTATGCAGTTGGAGAAAATGAGGCACAGAAAAGTGATGTGAGCTGCCCATCATCTCTCACCTAACAGGGATTTGAGCTGGGAATCAAACTTAGTTCAAATAGGTCCATAACTGAAAGTATTCCAACCATGCTACAAAGTGTCCAAGGGTCTCTGTCATGGGAGAAAGCCTTTGGGGGCCTTTGGAGGCACACCCTGGCTTAGTCTTGGAAGGCACCTGACAGCCTGCCAAGAGGGGCTTGGCTTAATGAGTTTCAGTAGGTAGTCCTGATTGGCTATTTGCACATCATGCCCACAGGTTCTTATCATAGACCAATAAATAGCTCCCTGATTGGCAAGGAGCTCTCTATATATATTCTGTAGCATATCTGCATGAGGTATGAGGTATGAGGAATGAGATCTGAGAGAGCAATAAAGAGAGAA